>JACXGI010002439.1:0-33678 GCA_016801175.1 Esox masquinongy | reverse complement strand
ATTCCCTGATGTTTCACTGGGACTGACTGGACCTCAACCTTTTTGGCAAAATGACAGAAGATCTGTTATGACACTAGAGCCAATATTTATGGAAAAGGGTAGCTTTACAAATGTAAAATGATTTTTTTTTTATTGGGAAATCGGTCACGCAACCAACCTCCTCTAGTACAACGCTCCATAGACATCTCCTACCCAACCAGTTGAACTGCACCAGGACCTGAATTCAGTATGCAAATAAAATGCGGCTGTGGATCAAAACCTTTAATCTTTAATCCAACACACCAAAGAGAAGCTTCCCAAAACGTACGGGCATGTACAGGTCAAGCTAAACAAAAAAAACCCAACAACAAGTAGGCAGTGTAACATCATTGTGTTTAAAATGCTTTCACCCTATGCTAATAACAAAGGTTGAGATGTAGTCCAACCGTATGAATTTACATTGATTGGACACAAATGGTTAATGTGCTGAATCATCCCAGCATGGATATTAAAATATGAGAGAGTTTTCATTCACAATTCAATGTCAGCATGACATACTCCATTGACTCAGCTGGCATAGTACACAGACAAGACACGTAAATACAAGGTCCTAAGCACCATCTACACAGAGTTTCAAGGACATGCCAAACATTCAAATCCCCTTGTGACTTGAAGAGGTAAAACAAGCATGGGTGTGCTCCCCGAATCCAAAGGAAAACAAGTCTGTCAATCCAACTAAGACACATAACAGACACCTAATGTTCTGAATAGGTGGGATTGTGCAATTACATTTCTACACTTCACTCCACTCACTAAAAAATTCTGATTTCAAGACACCTCTCACTCATTCTGCAGTCGACAGAATGTGAGGCACTGTCCTGTCCTTCAAACATGGATTTGGGGCAGGTCCAGCCATTCAGAGTATGTCGAGTATGTCCCCTCGAGCAGTGCTTCAGCTGGCCAGCACATCTCAAGAAGGGTAGCAGCGCGCTGACTAACACACAGTCAGACATTCCACACTGGGAAAGACTGAATGCGACGCCAACCTATAGTCTCCAACTGTATGCTGATGAGTGTATACTCATGTGGGCTGAGCATGGGTGACACTCTTGTGTCTCTCCTTTTCCCTCTCCCTCTCTCTTCCTCCATCATTGTCAAATAACTAAAGCCTCGTTTTCACTGATGCCAAACACTGGCATTTTACCCTGAAGTCCAAAAACATTCCCGTTTCCATTGACACGCAACGGCCCCAGTCGGCCAGTCGGCCAGTCGTCTGTGGCCGAGTAGTCCGGCTCTCACCTGGTGCCAAGTACTGGGCCACTGGGACTTTTGGGATTTGGGGGCGGGGGTTTGAGGTTTGGTTTATGATGCACGTAGGAAGATGACGGATGTTGCAGTGTTTTTAGGAGGACCGAAAGAACAAATGTTTCAACAAACTCAGTATTGGTGATTAAAGGCGGTGCCTTTCGATTTTAAAATGTATTGCAATTCTACAAATATTACCCAGCTGACTAACTCACCAACCCGCCCCAACTCTCAAATGTCCTGAAAAATCTACTCTAGTTGATTTGATATGGACAAATGTTCCTCGTAAAATCTCCGCAGTTTGTGTATTCTGTAATGATTAAAGTGACCATTTTGCTGTTGTAGCTGTTGGAAATAATTAGGTCCTTAAGAGAAACCTGCGCTTCATTTATAAAATGAATGTAAAGACTGTTATTGAGTATACATAAGTTGTTTGATTTCAGCTGAAGCAAGATTGAGTGCATTCCTGATGTGGAAACTGCCGGGAAATTCTTACATGATGGCTTCTCACAAATTGCGGAACAAACAAGCCCCATTCCGTGGGTTTACAGTTAAAGGGCAGGATCATCCTTGGTTATCTTCTGAGCTATCTTGTATTATTCATGAACACCATACAGCATGGGCAAAGGCAAGAAAATCCTGTTATGATGCTGATGCAGCTACGAAACAAGTGTTCTTCTCTGCTCAGGAAGGATTTTTTTAGTCTGGTACCACTTGCTGTATATAATAAAACTGAAAGGCTGAATTGTTTTAATATGCATTTAATATGCTTTTGATCTGGCAAGCTGTTTGATTCTGTTTCCTCTGTCTTTGCTCGATCCTTTGTCGATTAACCAGTGAGAGCTGGACAAGCTTTCAGTTTTTTGCCATTCTCAGTGCAGGAGGTACATAAAGCTCTGAAATCCTTAGATCAGAGAAACCCTGCTATCAGAGAGTCCTGATCTTCTTGATTCCTGCTTTTTGAAATTGGCAGCTGAATTTATTGCTGAACAACTTACATATCTCTTCAATCTTACTGGAATGTAATGAAATACTAAGGAACTGGAAATCTGGATTTGTTACACCACTGCTAAAAAGGAGAGATCCATCGCTTTTAAACAATTATAGCCCAATCTTAAAGCTGTCACCCCTGGCTAAAATACTTGAAACCCTTGTTAGTGAACAGCTAATGGAGTTCTTATAAACTAATTATAGTTTATTTATGTACCAACCAGGAAGAAGCATAGTACAATTACAGTAGCCACTGAAGTTTTTAAATGACATCACTAATGCTCTTGATAAAAAAAAACTGCACTGAGACTCATTTCTTATTGATCTCGCTAAGGTTTTTAATATAGCTGATCATGCTATACCGAAGCAGAGATTGTCAAGCATAGGCATTTTGTGCCAAAAACACACGGCCCTATTTGAAACAATTACGCCAATCCTAAGCACCGGTCAATACTATCAGCAGCCACCCAGCATATAATATTGATCAAGAATCAACAGCTATATCTCATACATTTAAAGATAACAAGTGTTACAACTGATGATTAAGGCATGAATCAGATTGGAAACATGAATCAGATTAGTTTGACATTTATTTGAAAACAAATGTTATTGAGAGTTATACATCCTCAACTGAAAAAATACGGGTCTCCTTTATGGATTAAAAGGTTTCGTTTCAAGGCAGACCAAATATTCTGCTCCAAAAACTGTTTTTTATGTCTGCAATCACGTCTTTATGCTGCTCCGTACTTGAAGCTGATCTTGGTAATCTAGAAAGAAAATAAATCACTGCAGCCAGTGATTTGGATAAACAGAGCTAGCTTTTCAATTGATAACCTTGCAAACACAACGTTCTATAGTATGTACAGTAGCTAGTTGCCATACGAGGTCATGAAAGAAAACATTACGTCTTTTGTTTCATGGTAAACACATACCATGGTTTAAAGTAATGAAATATTAACTAGAAGCCTAGACCCGGAAAGTCTGGCTAGACATGGAATGTCTGGCTAATTCAACAACAGTTGTCGTACAGCACATGATGTTTGAAAGGAAAATGTCTATTAATGCCTACGTAGCTGGCAACAGATTGGCACATAACATTTGTAGCTATGGAAGCATTATATGTCAACTTTGTTTTATATTAACGCTTTGCTGGCTGTTATAATGAACATAATACCCTTTCATTAAGTAGCTCTTTTAAGCTAGCTAGCTTAAAATACATGCGGATAGTATGGACAGAACATCCTACCTTTCTAGATCTAGAGGAAGGAAATTCATTACAGCCATTGTTTACGTCAAATAATACTGTCAATAAATATGTTCATTATCCCTGGAATATGGATTTAAAACGCAGGCCTTCTTTTAAGTTTACTCCTCCCCACCACCCCAAGTGTCTGCCCCAAGTCTTTGGTGTCAAACTTCTAATGGAAACACAAATCTCTGGAGCTGACATTAGCATAAAACACTGGTGTCACATTGGTATCGGGATAAAGAACCAGTGGAAATGCGGCATAATACCTTTTAACCTCAGTCTGGCCTCATGACCAGAAAGTGTGTGTGTGTGTGTGTGTGTGTGTGAGGGGCGGGGGTGCTTGTTTCTCGAAATCTGAGCCATAAGTGGGAGTGAGGACAGAAAGAGAGAGAGCAATAGAAACAGAGACAGAGTAATAGATAGGTTATAGAAAGAGAGACAGTTAAATAGAATGATTCCAGAGAGACTGAAAGAGAATAACTCAAGTGAGAGAGAGAGAGAGAGAGAGAGAGAGAGATACAGCGAAAGACAGACCACAGCCTAAAGTGGAAGGATGACATCATTCAACTCCCTACCACTACTCTCTATCTGTCCTTCATTTCATGCACTCACTGATGAAACATGCACTCCCTGATTATACTCTTCTTCTGCCACTCTACTAATGGCAGATCTACATTCTCTGCTACTCTTCAACTTTGGCTGTGCCAAGGGCTTAACAGGCAGTTGCTCTGTATGCACAGTAAATAGTCATCTGGGATTGTGTAGTGGGCGCTTATGAAAGATTATATTTGTGAAACGATATGCCCACAACCATGACATGAGACTACTGAATGTCCACACTGTTTAATTCAAGCACTCCATCTCCACGTAACTTAGCCAGTTTACTGCCCACTACATATAACTCAACTATAAAAATGATTATGAAAATATAGGCCGGCTCTTTATGTCGGGAATTACTTTCTTCTTGTTGCTTCATAGACAACAAATCGACATGTTACCGAAAGTAAAATGCTTTAGAAATCCGCAAGTTGAAGCTAAAGTCTTTGACTGACGAATGTGCAGGATCAGAGTCAAGTCTCTGTAAATGGGCAAATGATATTAGCTCATTAGTAAATTCAGGGAGATTTGAAAGGTCTCCAGGGAAGAACAGATGCTTCGCTGGTACATTTCTGGTGTTGGATGTATGTTGGATACTCTGCAAAAAACACATTAGCGAATCAAATTGTGTGCTCTGACATACAGCTCATTCAGGAGAAATCCACGGCTCACCGATGTAATAGAGGGCCAGAGTAGACTTCAAAATGCACTCAAGTTATTTTCGCGAAACCATTATATTTATCATATTTTCTTTGCACAAGTGTTTCTTCCATGTCCTTGATACATCATTGTTTACGGTCATCCTTTTTTATTTAAAAGTTAAAAGGTTGCATACTGGTTGGGCAAACAGGACGCAGTCTGTTCCATACAACTATGCACTCTGGGTTCCAGTCCCACAAGGGCACGCCGGCGCGGCCTCCTCTGCTTTGTGGGGTGGGATGATCGCAGGAGGTTTCCTTGTCTCATCACGCTTCAGAAACTCCTTGTGGAGCGTTGAGTGCCTGCAAGCTACATGAGGTCGCTAGTTGAAGGAATTACCTTTTTTCTGGCATGCGGTCACTGTAACTTGAAATTAGATAATTGATAACACAATAGTTGTAGAAAAAGAAACTATATGTATAGTAGGGTCTACCCTCCTGATGCAGTCTTTCTGAACCACCGACATCTATTTGCGTACAGAGCAATATGAAGAGAGAGCTTAAATGAGTTATCCGAGTCTGTAGGCCAGGGTCAACAAGAGGGAACATGGCTCCCCAGGCCTTCAAATCCAACAGAAAGAATGCTACTGCGCCAAGCCACTCACGGCCGGGGCAGTCTGAAACTTCTTTTTCATGTGGGTGGGAACAGGGAGACTAACGTGTCAAGAGGCTAACGTGTAGGGGACACAGGATGATAATGGAGTGTGTCACACCTTATTGGGAAATCGGGAAACCTATATCCTCAGCTCTGAAAATGCGCAGATGGAATGAACGGATTTCTTGCATCACAACGAGGGATAACACGTACATCAAAAATAATGCAAGATAGTCATTAAATCAATGAATAAAGAGGTTAAGTTTGGGCATAAACAAAGAGAAAAAGCCCTAACCTGCTAACCTAACAGCCAAGCCAAGCTAACCTCCCTTCAGAGCTGGCCTTAGTCCAAACTCGCATCACCGTTCTCACTGTAATTACAGCCGACCAAAGGTTCCCTCGGCCCATGCGTAACGACACAGTACTGAGATAATCGCGGGTATTCTGAATGAAACACAACAGCTACACTAATTCCCTCCACATTCCTGCTGTAGTAGGAAAATGCTCGCCTCATGCCAAATGCTGACAGGTGTGTGTCGGCGACACAACTGTGGATGTACTTACACTAAACTGTGACGCCGTCTAGCTGAGGAGGTCAGGGTGACCGTGCCATGCATCACTGCTAACATAAGGGCAGCACTTTGCCATGCTGGAGCTATTATTAGGCTACTACAGCCAGGTATAGGTGTGGAGGAAAGAGAGAGGAGACTGTGCCAATTTCCAGTGCTCTCTCTTAAGTGCGCGGTCACAGAATAGTGCTTGCTCGCTAGAGGAAAGGGCACCACAGATGATCGGACATTGAACTGTGGTGGTGGTCCTCTTCAGAAATGTCTCTAATCTGAACCTGATTCTGTGTGCTTCATCAAACACATTCATTTTGAAGGAAGAAAAAACGATGACTAGAGAGCCGGACAAAACAATAGCCCTATTCAGAAAAACTACCCAACCTACAGAAAAAGTTCCAAGTGAGAGGCACATGGGTGTCTGAGGACAAAGTACTCAGGGAGTCTGATTGGTGACACTAACAATTACAAACAGGACATGACGGTTGTTAGTTGTGAAGACGGATTGTCAAAAGCAAAGGTCAAAATAAACGCGTCACAACTCTAGCACATCATGTCTAAGCCTAATTGCCATTTTTACAGCCTTGTAAAAGTCGCAACTGTAGAAGGACGTCTGAGTCGGGCTCGCTACAAGCCAGGACAAACTCAGCCGGGAGCAGGAAGTGCGTGTCACTACTTTGCCAAGAATAACTAAAACAGAGGCCATGTTCAATAATTTCTTCACTTTGCAGTGAAAGGACACCAGTGCATTTTGGCAGTTAAACCTATGTGTAAACATTGGGTCCACTATTCCAAAGATTCTGTCAGATCCAATTAGCAAGGTACCTTGAGCTAATTATCAAAGGTGGCCACCGTACGATGAGTGAATCTCTATGACGCCTCCGGAATTTAGCAGGACTTCACCCTCTGTCAACATGGCCCGCCATCAACGAGCTATGCGGTGCCCTCGAGACATACATGAATGATTACTGGCTTTTCAGCCATGAATAGTCACTCTGATCCCAACAATACAACACACTTCGTCATGCTTGTAAGAAGGTTCCTGAAAGGAACTACTATTAATACCACCAACAGGGTTGAATGGAAAAGACTGCTGGGGACAGGGATAATAAACAGGACCACTCCTTTATGGTCACCATGGCAAAGCATGCTTCCTGAGTCCACTCCCAGGACAATGACCCAGGCATGGGTGAAACAGGAATTGTGACTCTCCATAACAACAGCACTACGATACTGTTACAGCTTCTTTTCACTTTCCCCTCGTGGAGAAGCGTAGAAAAGCATTTGCCTCACTATGAGCTTTTATGTGTCTTGTTTGATGCAATGACACTGCCAGTTTGAGGGACTTTTCTCTTGGGTAAATTCAATTAAAAGCAACCGTTTTTATGGATCTTTCTTTTTTTTTTTTAAAGGTGCCATCTTTCACATGATCATCCCTCATAAATCTTTTTCCAGCTGAAAAGTCCCATCTGGCAAACAATCACTGTTTTGGAAGATAAAATAAGTGTGACATTCAATTTGAATCCATTAAAACAGAAAGAGCAGTACATCCTGCTCCCCAAACAACCTGCTGCACCAGAACCTCATTTTGACCTTTGATTGGTGGTAATACTGTATGTCAGAGACAGGGTGAGGACACTTCTAGAGAAGGTGAATCACTTTTTCTAAAAGTGAGAGCTGGGTGTAATCATGGGACCAGAGTGCACCTATAAAAAAAGTGACAACCCTCTTTGTAAGCATTTAAATTATATTTCAGTCATTTTTATTTTCCAGTGATGAAGACTTGGATGCGTAATTGTTGAACGGGGTATGCAAAATGTGTGAGTGTGTATCTTGGTTTGAGGTATCTTCTGAATACATTTTCTGAGTACTTCTAGAATGAGCAAATAAATATGGAAGGTTTCTGTCAAATTCAAAATGGATTTACCGTGTTCGTGGGTCAAATTGGTGCCATATGTTAACTTTTTACATCAAGCTACAAAATCATAGCCTACAGGGGCTTCAAATTCCCAGCACTTTAAATCAGGAAAAAAAGAGGACTATACGAAAGAATGTGACAAAATAGGTGATAAAACAGCATCAGTGTCTGACTCTAAGTTATAACAGACAGGAACATGACATCAAACAAGGCATTCCAACATAAGAGGGATTCGCATAGCAGACAGCCACTGGGAGGAGAAGGCCGATGCTTCCCGTCAACAGATATACTACCTAGGAAACACAATGGATGAAAAGAGTGCCAAAAGGCTCCGCGGGTCAGACAACATGTGAGCTTTTCCGGAAGGACTATGGCCATTCCCACGATCCCTCGCCTGACTGCAGGCAGAGCTCCGGTGCAGGACGTAGACAGACCTACAGACACCTGTCAAGAACCTGGGAGAGAATAACACATGCCAGGGCTTGTGGCCCTGTTCCAGACCCACTCCCTCTGGATGGTTCTCACAGTCTTCCAGTCTCTCTCCCAACTGTCTCTCACTCCGTTTCTCCCTCTGTCCATTTTAAACTCCTTCCATCGCCCCTCTCGGCCTGTCTCTCTGTTTGATTGTTTGTCTTGGTCGCGGCTGGAAGGTGTGAGCTGGGCCGTGTATAGTTACACAGTTATATAGCGTCTGTGATATCATGAACTACACACAGTCAGTGTTGATGGATAAAGGCTATTCCAACATTAGTTATTAAAGGATTCCAATTATGCCATAAAACCAAATGAGTATGAATTTGGACTAAACTAATGGTATCAGAACTATCAGTATTGTGTAGATTAATCTTTATTCGATACATACCACAAACGAGGTGTTGACCAATCAACATTCACGTGAGCATTGCTCAAGTGCATATAAATCAGTAAATTACATTAGCGCTGTAACGACGTGGGACACGCTGCAAACCCTGTTGTGCATTTGCAAGCACACTGATATTGAGCGGAAGTTTGCGCCACAATGGGAACATGTTTATATATTTGACTCCATTTCCCCTGCCCTACCGAACCGGTGATGCCCCATGTGTGATCGCGCATGCTTCGTCACATCAACTCTTAGCAAAGCCGCTCTGCTTCTAGTCAAACTGCTAGCTCAACCAGGACACATCTGCCTTAACCGACAACCCAGGCGGGGGAACATTCTTCAACCAACAACTACAACTGAGCTTGCTGGCATTGGACTAGAGCATGCTGAGGTGAGGTTGGGCAACCCTGTGACCGAGACCCCAGTCACCCACCCCTCCAGTGCTGAGTCAATACACTGCACCCTCTAAAACAGTCACACTGTTGGTATGCTTTCGATCAACATTCAAACTAATTTGCGAAGACAAATCTGTACTGCAGTTTTCCATATCTTTTGATCTGTCTAGCTCAAATATATCACATTTGGCACACATCCTGAGGAACATGAGTGTCAGTAATCAATGCAGTATCTCAGACACCGCTGGCCCAATTTTGACTTAGCATTTAAAGTTACGCCTTGTCAGAAAGCCGCCATTTCCGAAAATGACACAGATTAGCCCAGGGGGCAGTGCATCAGTCGGGGGATGGCATGTTTACTGTCGGTACTGGAATGTTTCCCAGGAAACCAAAATCTGTCAAAAATCACCTTCCGCCTTACAAAAAAAATGTATGACGAAAGGTTTTGGGGCAAGTTGCTGGCATGGAATAAAGCCGCTCATCAATTTGTACTGGAAAGAATTTCAGTGTGTGAGTGACATAATGCCTACACAACTGAATAGAGAACAGCCTTGAGCTCATACGTAGCCAGGTTTTACAGGAACGCCAAGTCTAACCGCTAGACCGGTATGACTCAAGCACAAATATAACAGGTTGTGAGCTGCACCGCAAAAACCTGTCATGGCTCGGGTTAATAACATTTCAATTGAGAAAGAAAACCAATTCCAAATTTTCCTAATTGAAAACCACTGAAGAGAAATGGAATTTCAGTGCAATTACAGAACTGACTGGAATGGAAATGGATATTACTTCAACCCTGATGCTGTCCACCCTCAGTCCCGCTGGGAACGCTGGGAACAACGTCTCTATAGGAAAGGCTGGGGCGGTGTCAACTCTGACACAGACGCTGTTGGTCCGACAGAGAAACGGTGGTGGAGCTGGGAAAAGGAGGGTGAAGAAGTAGGGGGTATCAGTGACCTGGATTATGCATGCTCCATTTCCCCTTAAGAATGGCAGCCGTTATCCCAAACGGCCAGGCTCAGCAGAGCCGGTCTCCCGGTCTGGGGCGAGACAGCCCTGTGGACATGAAGGGAGTAAGAGCCAGGCAAAAGTGTATGGACTCCTCTGGACACAGTGGCTAGTAAACGCACGCACACACACATGCGACAGTGAGCACGGGATGGGACTCATCTCCTGTTTCATAGCTGAATGGCGACGTGCAGTAATGACGACTTCTGATCTGTCATTATAGTGTTAGAAATACAACAGAGTAGGGAAACAACCGAGTGGAGATACAACCGAGCGGAGATACAACCGAGCGGAGATACAACCGAGCGGAGATACAACCGAGTGGAGATACAACCGAGTGGAGATACAACCGAGTGGAGATACAACCGAGTGGAGATACAACCGAGTAGAGATACAACCAAGTAGAGATACAACCAAGTAGAGATACAATCTTGCAGAGATACAACCGAGTACAGATACAACAGAGTACAGATACAACCTAACAGAGATAGAGCCCAGCAGAGGTCTGTCCTCTGCTGGGCTCTCCAGTAATATTTAATATTACTGGACAGACAGGTCTGTCCAGTAATATTAAATAATTTGTTGCGTGTTTCACATCATAAAGGAAATTTCACAGCTACTCTTTTTACAAACATGGGATTAACATATGTGCTGTCAACATTTAGAGTTTTGAGCGGTAAAGATATCACGCGAGTATTCACCTGTTGGAGCACCGGGGATTTTTCCTCGTTTTATGCCGTGAATTCCAACTTCTCATTTGGTTATAAACAAAATATAGGCTCAAAGTCGTGCAGCCAGTTGCTTCTGACTGAAGAAGAATGCCATGCCAGTGGATGGTAATATTTAAATGAAACCTAGCCAAAACACTGGCTGGAAAAAATACTCATACCAACTCATAGGAAAAGAGACAAGAGAAAACTGATGTGCCACATTAGGATTTGCCACTTCAAAGCCAAACATAACAAATAGTTTATTAAGTACTTGATGATAACCTATTGATGTAATTTGTTGTAAAACAAAACGGGTAAGCGTTGGCCATTGTCTGAGACACAATCCAAACAAAAAAATAGCCCGCTGTGCCAGGTAATGCTGATTCCCATCATAACTGTATCCAGTTCAATTTAATCAAACTGAGTCGGTGGCAGTCCAACAAGCACATCAAATCAGTCGTTTCAGCTTCTTTTCCCATGACCCTGGGCGAGAGTTCAGATCTCTCCAAAACACAGAACATACCGACGCTGAGGTACAACAATTTCAGACATCAAAGCAATCCTCCCGGCTTTGTTATTTCATTTAAAAGCCCGCCACGGTAATGCATTTCTGTAACCTAATCGATGGCAAATTGAATTTCAGATAGCTTTGAATAAATCAACTCAGCCTGACTGGATTTGGTACTCCAGCAATGGAACAATACCAAGTGAAAGAGGTGCTGGCTACTACAGCCATAGTTTAAAATCCAAACTATTCATTTGGTTTAATAATTGAACTGTTCTTGGCAAAGAAGTGAAAACGTTTCCTGCAATTCCACAAGCATTTTTATTGTTTCTGCACAAATTATTGATGAATAATATTACATTGTATTGTATTACACTCTCTAATCCTATTCAACAGATGCTTTGGCAAAAGTATTTTTAATCTGCACTTGCTGTTGGGTGAAATAAAAGAGAAAAATAAATCTTGCACAGCACCCCCCTGAGGGACCTCAGTCGACCCTAGTTTGAGAACCACTGGCTTAGTGCATTAGAAACAGCTAATTACAGGCCAGTGTTCTGAAGGATCTCTCAGACTCTTCACCATGAGGAAGGGCTTGCCTGCTCGCGGTCTACCTGCGGTCAGACAACTCTCTTTGAAATCCGAGCTGCTGGGTGCAGTTGCGGGCTGCGGAGGACGGATGGGGCATGGGGGGGGGGCTAAAGCGGAAGCGTGATTTGAGATGAACGCGTGCAGATTGGAGACACGGCCGAGGGACACAGGGTGAACACATGGAGGCACACTGGAGAAAGCTGCAAACTTATGAGCTCCACAAATTGCTTGGCTGTCCTAAGTATTTAAGAGGCCACCTCAAGGACTGTCTCTGTAATTACAAATATATTTTTACAAACCAAAACAACTGTACACATAAATCCTGATTAGGCCTTGACTGAGTCAAAAGCCCAACCAGGTTGACACTGATTAGTTCCACTAGAACAGTGTTTCTCAACCCTGCCCCTGGACACCCCCCTGACCTGCATGTTGTAGATCTCTCCCTGCCCTAACATACCTGATGTAGCTCATGAAGGACTTGACAATGAGCTGATCATTTGAATCAGGTGTGACAGAGCAGGGAGAGATACATGCAGGGCAGGGGGGCGTCCAGGAGCACGGTTGACAAACACTGCCCGAGAATATTACAATTACTGGTCAGATACTGTTTTCTGAAAAAGGGCGCAGTCTCTCGTCACAGCAGTCCAGCTCTCCTGTTGAGACTCCATTCGCCCAGATGCTCTGTCTGAGGTGAACACTGGTGAGATAAGGACAATGACTTTAGCAGATCTTGTGTCTGATGTAGGTTCGGCCAACTAAGCAGAGCTTAATCATACGGTACGTGACGGAATACGACGGATTAATTTAAGGACATACTTCAAAACTGCCAAAAAATTCTAAAACTATTCATTAAAAAACATTATGACATAGAATGGCAGGTAAAAGATTGAAGAGAATAGGTTGAAAAAGAATCCCGAACCATGTAAGTAAAAAATAATATGCTCTCAAATATAAATGTGATTAAAAGTAATAGATGTGATTATTATTTTTTAGGATGAACGCCTATTTCATGAAATGACAAGCCTCCAGATGTTCTGATACAGTAAACAACAATTCCCACAAAATGGTTGATGACAAAATGTTGAGGGTAAGTCCAGAAACGACCGGCGTGCCCATACAGACCGTCCGAGGCGAACCCTTGATCTGGTCCGGTTAGAGCGCTGCCACGGCTCAGCAAGTGGCCTGCGCTGTTGTCGTTGTCCCCCCCACTCCCCGCGTGCGCGCAAGCACGCACGCACGCACACACGCGCGTGCACACACACACACACGCCAGAGGATTTGCCCCTGGATCTCTTCAATGTGTCCTACAGGTCTGCAAGGCATGGCTGCTGTCGCTGTCACAGCTGTGCTCACGGTGCACACAAACAAGGACTGACTGATTCTCTTCCCTTTAGCACAAGAAGGAAACACCAGGCTGGTTCTCCTCCCTTTAGAACAAGGAGGAAACACCAGACTGGTTCTCCTCCGTTTAGAACAAGGAGGAAACACCAGACTGGTTCTCCTCAGTTTAAAACAAGGATGAAACACCAGACTGGTTCTTCTCAGTTTAAAAGAAGGAGGAAACATCAGACTGGTTCTTCTCAGTTTAGAACAAAAAGAAAACAACATACAACATCTAAGATATTACCCATTATGTAGCTTATGACTTAACAAAGAGCTCATGAGAAAACATATAAGGTTTATTCACGTCTGAGTGAGCTGTCAATAAAAAGTATTTTCCAGTTGTAGCAGGCCATGAAAATATCAAAAGGCTACTTGGTGTTGACAGACATTTATTGTTGTGTGTGTGTGTGTGTGTGGGTATTCATCGACCACACAGTGAATGACTACTGATGTGTCCCGAGTGAGGCTTGTCAGGACATCGCTTAAAAAGCTCTACGAGGTTGACAACACTGAGCAGACTGCAGTAGACATCCCTAGCATGCTTGACAGTAGCACAGCTAGCATAGCTTGTCGGTCCAGTCGGTTTGTGCTTCAGCCTACTACTTTGTGTTTGTTAATTATAGTAGAGCGTAAGACCACTAGATTATCCTTAACCCAAAGTCCTACAGCCCACTCCCAGCCCCAGGCACTAAGCAGCAGGGTCTCAACACAGAAAAGCTATTAAGTCCCTGGAGATAATATAATGTTTAGTTGACATTACCATTTTGCCCTATTCAAATCCAGTTATAAAATTATAAAATGCCTTAGGTTCCATTTGCAGAGAGTTGAAGCGGCAGGTAAACTGACTAACTTAAAGTAACTAAGGGCGGATATTATTTCAGTAGCAAGTTTCAATACATGCACAAGTTTCCTGTGATTCTTCAATTAATGAAACCCCATTAATAATATAAAGTAAAGACTGCAGATATCTGAAAAGCACAATGCAATCACATCATTGAGGTCTCACTCCTTTTCAACTTTTCCCTGGAATGTTTTACGCACTGAAGATAAAATGTTGCTGGGGCACTAATGGCCGCCGGCTCCACTGAAACTGATTAACAGTTAGCTGTTGCATTTGACGTCACACTGCTGTACCCCAAGCTGCAGGTCTGCTCATTCTCACATTAGGCTATATATCTTTCCATTACACGACATTGACAATTAAAGATATCTCTGATATTCAAAACAGTTTTCAAAACAGTAGACCTAGTGGCAAAACTGAATTTCACTGTACAAGAAAAATGATAATAAGATGTCAGGGTAACAGGGTGCTAAAACGTGAGGGTCAGGCAAGAAACTCCTGTTAGGTTTTGTTCATTATACAATAACTGTACGCTAGGCCTACACCACAGTGAAATGAGGAATGTTGTTTGCCTATTGATGTTAATGGTACAGCCTACACCAATGGTTTTCAGCTGATGGGTCGAGGCCCAAATTTGGCCTGTAAGATTATAATTGGTAGTGGGTGTTTGAGCAGTTCAATAAAATGTTGAATTATTTTACAAATACATACTCTAGTCTGAATGTAAAAAACACCATTTAGAAAGTCTGTTTAAAATACATTTAAACTTTAACTTGCCATTCCCAAAACGTAATCCAGTGGAGAATAAAGCAGTGGATCCCAACCAGGTGTACTAGGACCCCTGGGGGTACCTGGCCTCTCCACAGGGGTACTTGAAAACACTCACGACACCATAGGCTTACTAGTGAAATTAACATGAGGGAGTACTTCAGGGGTACTCCAGGCAGTGCAAAATCTTTTGGGGGGTACAGTAACTGAAAAAGGTTGGGGGCCACTGGAATAAAGGATGGACTGATTAGCAAATCAAAATCCATTAATAAAAATCACAAGCTCTACATGACCACTCATGTAGGAAGTACCACATCCTGTAGTTAGGGTATAGTAATATATTGTTAATCATGTTGTTAGGGTATATTAATATAGTTGTAGTCATGTTGTTAGGGTATATTAATATAGTGGTAATCATGTTGTTAGGGCATATTAATATAGTTGTAGTCATGTTGTTAGGGTATATTAATACAGTTGTAGTCATGTTGTTAGGGTATATTAATATAGTTGTAGTCATTTTGTTAGGGTATATTAATACCATGTTGTCAGGCTATATAGTGTTTTTTTACATTTTTTACAAACACAACTGTACAACAAGCTAACCGTGTGGGTTCTGATGGGGTACAACAGCATAAGCTGATGTGACACTGATTTATGTTATATTCTTTATGAATCAAGGGGAAATTTATACATCATTCATTTAAAAGTAAAAAATGTATGCAAACAAGTAGTCAAATAAAGTCTTAGGATAATGTTATGAAAACGCTTGCTTCCTATCATTGCTTCCTATCATTCTCGTTCTGAACAGTCGGAACACCGTGGAGTTAATAAGGGGAAATGCAGAGCAACGAGGGAAGCCAGGGCCTTTGAGGTCCTGTTGCCTCCTTGTGTCATAGCTACGGAGAATGGGGAGCTTTGTTCAGGGGCAACACAAGCAGGTTCCTCTTTAATGACTTCATGTGTGTGCCAATCACTTACGCCATGGGGCGGAGCAACACTTTTCACGGGCGGCTGACCATGTGACTTAGCACGTGACCTACCACCCCACACCACAGAAGCCTGACCACTATTCACCCCAGGTGGGGGGTGGGGGGGGGGGCCTGAGACTCCTGTGGAGAGCAGTGGGGTCATTCTCATTTCAGGTCACGTTGGGTTTTTAGAATTTAAAAAATCCTGGACAGGAATTGTGTCTGTGGGGAAAGCACTGCACTGTCACAGAGGAGAATCCTTTTTTATGTTGACTATAGCTTTTGTGATTAGGGAGGGATAGCTTTAGGGGTATGTGGCCTAGTAGCTATATCTACAATGGGCTTTTCTGTCATGAAAGCAACTCATTAAATAGCAGAAAAACAAATTACTCATTGGACACTCATTTCTGTTTTAGACTATGGTGATAGCATCTACAGTGCTGTGAGAAAGAATTTGCCCCCTTTCTGGTTCTGTACTTTTGATCTTGAATGTTATCAGATCTTTAACCAAACCTTAGCTAATAAAAGATCAAAAAGTGATTCTTGTTCAAAAATGAACAAAAAAACACAACATTGGGATAAATGTTATGGAATGCAAAGTTTAGTTTTCCCCAGACATAACGGGATGCCCGTCATCCAAAAAACCTTTTACTTACGTGTCCATATAACATTCTTCAAAAAGTCTTGACAAGTCTTAACATGTGCTTCCAGGTACCTTTTGGCAAACTTGAGTTACATTTTGAATCACAAGTCTCGTTATCTCTGAAGAAAACCAAACACCGCATTCCACAGTATTTACCCCTTGTCGACGGTTAATCATGGCGGTGGCAGTGTGATGTTTTCAGGATGCTTAGCCCCTTCAGGACCTTGGCAACTTGCCATAATTGAAGGACCCATGAATTCTGCTCTGCATCAGATAATTTAAAAAGCAGAATCTCAGCACAGTTGGATCATACAGCAAGACAATGATCCAAAGCCCACAAGCAAAATCTACATCAGAATAGCTCATGAGCAACAAATTAAACATTTTGAAATGGCCTTGTTTATTTCCAGACCAAAATCCAATTTACATGTTGTGGCAGAACCTAAAACAAGCAGTTCATTCTCCAACACCCACACACATCGCTGAGTCAAAGCAGTTCATAATGGAAGTGTGGTCCAAAATTCCTCCACAAAAAGAGACTAATCAACAACTACAATTAATATATTTGATTGTAGTCAAAACAGATGAATGTGGCACGACCAGATATTTAGGACCACTTGTTTTTACACACTGGGGAATTAGGTGTTACATAACTATACTCATTACGTAAATAAAATAAGTATCAAAAAGTTTTTTTCACTTCATCTGATATTAAGTTTTGGTTGAAGACGTGATTAGTATTCAGTGCACATTCAGAGCAAAGAAATATGAAAAACAGAAAAATCTGACAGGGGAAATACTTTTTCAAAACACAGTATTTGAATGTAACTGCCAATACATGAAAATAACTGTGTGCAGTTTATCACAGTGCACTTTATTACAGGTGACAAATTCAGTACATGTCACCCCACCCTATATCAGAAGTGTCCATAGTTGAGTACATCTATGCACTGTAGTTTTACTGTTTATAGTGCTCTGCTGCCAAAACCTCCACCTCCAACATACATGGTCTTAGGGGTTTTGTTCTAGACAGTTACAGTACTACCAAATTATTTTTTGCTCTGCCTGGACTGACACAGGAGTGACCCCTCACGTTTATTTTGCCAGTAACCCTATCGTCTTTTAAGTCCTCTGAAGTACCCCCTGTGGATAGGGCAAAAAACCCCAGGGGTCCTAGTATGCCTGGTTGGGGACCACTACAAGGTCCCCTATGATCTTTACTTAAAGGGGGGTAGTCCTGCTTTAGTTTTTTTGTTTGTTACACATAGAAAAGATATCAAACATTTGTTTTTATTAAAAGAAAATCTGTTCCTCTTGGGTATTTATAAACCCTTATTATGAGACCTTTTTTCAAGGAATAATGTGTCTCTTTTAAATGACTGTGTCCTGCTCGTGTGTTTTAATATGAATAGTTCAGTATGGTCCACTAGACACGGGCTTAGCCTAAAACATAGGATCTCTGTGTAAAAGGTTACAAATTGAATTAAGACGCAGGACAGACAGTTTAGAGGAAATAAAGTTGGAAAACATTATTACTGCTGTAAGCTTGTTTGTATATCTGTCAAACCAGGGCAGACTGTGGGACCTCCACAGGGTGCTGTGGAATGATTAGACCTATGTGACATACAGCTCGATGGCCATGATGCTCATTTTCACTGACAACGGCTAATGCCAGATGAACACACAGTAACCTTTTTTTTATAGACTCAGTCTGTGATTTTCCACCAGTCATAGTGCAAGATAAAGCCTTAGTTATTTTTAGCCCAGGTAAATATTTCATGATTGAGCATTTCTAAACTGTTGACGGAGTGATGTTGTTCCCTTCAGAGCCCTGGTCATGCTGCATCAGGTCTAAGACTTTGGCTCCAAGAGCTTGTGTGGTTAACACTACTGCTGCACTAATATCCACACCCACTCTGAACCTCTCCTGGTTCACATCAGTTCAAATAAAGCATAATCGTTGGACAACTTGACTTCAGTGTTACCCTGGAGATGTATAGTTCACCAATGAAATATGCCTCCAAGCATCACCACTGACCATGTTGTTTCAGACCAGAAATAACCTACAGACCTGAAACACACAGCCCGGCTATTGCGTGTTTTTGTTCACAAACTCCAACCATCAACACTCCCCCAGAACTCCACGTCATGAGCTAACTACTCATTGGATGTCATTCATTTAAGGTTTAACTACAGCATGCACTTTCTATTACCCAACGAGGTGGTAGATCCATGGGTCCACAATTCAGAAATAGCAATGACAGGGGGCTGTGTACGGGGTATCATGTGTCAGGGGGACCAGTTGCTGGACATTAATGTCAGGCCCATGGCATCTTTCTCTGGTGCTACACCAGCAGGCATCTCCCCAGTCCTCACAAATTGCTCTGGCCCATTACAGTCCCACTCTAGCCACCTGTGAAGAGGATGGGCCCGAGTAACAAACTTTCAGGGGAATGAAGTTGTAGTACAACCCTTCCGAATGTGACAGTGGCAGTTGCGACTCAACGGTGATGTCATAATTCAGTAATTGCGCGTTGTTACTCATTGGTCACCATTGGCAGTTGGTTTCCCACCCATCTCAGAATCCAGAGAAGATTGCTGATTAATTATTCAACATAGGCCTAACAAGATCCCAAACTACAGAAGAAGTCTTAACGATATAGCCTCTAGATTTGCATTACAAACCAATAACATTCTCCCATGACCATGAAAACAAACCTCAGCACTAGGGACAAGTACCATTAGTATGTAAACCTGTGTTCAGGCGAAGGAGTTTTATGGCATCAGAATAGGACTGGTAGCAAAGTGAGCGCTGCTCAAGGCTGGCCCGATGATTCAGCAGCTTCTTCACCCCGTTAGACCTCTACAATTCCACTGCTCCGCAGTCTGCATTGCTTCCACTGCATTATAAGTTATTCTGGCTGACCTCCACTAAATAATACATGCAGTATTTTCCCCGCCCTAGACACAGCTATAGGACAGCACGCCGCCGCCGCCGCTATTGCTGATGTACTCAGATGTGGTCACACTACTTTTCAGAAGGGTGATCGGAGCTCATTTGAAGTTGGAGAGTTAATAATTGTAATGTTTCTGTTGTGCTCGAGCCATCAGCTGCAATACAGTGTATAAACAAGGTCGGATACTGTTAAGATTAGACGAGAACAGTTGAACACTGAAAAGAACTTCAAATCAATGTATTTAACTACTGTGCGTAGGTTGATAGCTTGGAGATGACTTGCCATAAACCAAAATATCAGTTTTCTACAGCTCATTACAATTACTAATGGAACGCATTTATCTTCTTAACAGGAGTGGGTGTCCGAATGCAGTCAATGCAAATACACGTTATAATCTGTGCATAAATACAGTTTATTCACTACAAGCACAAAAATAAAGTAGTAAATAAATCTATGTCCATTCAGTCAATAAATGAAAAGTTCCAATATATTCTGTTCTGTAACGATAGTCCACTGCGCGATGAATGGAATTTTGAAGAATCATATCCCTCAAAGCAAAACGATTTTTTTCTTTTTTACAGAAATATGATAAAGCCCCATTTTGGACAGAAACAAACAAACTTACCTTACCACTTCGTTGAATGTTTAACTCGTGTGCCCTGATGCTATAACCGTCTTGCTTGCAGGGAAATTAGCTTGAGCTTGCAGACAAATGCAACTCGCAAATCTGGCTTTTAATTCCCTGGGTTTCCGAAAAGAACTGCGTCTTCGTTCCGTTGCAAATAACTTCCTTCTGAAAAGAATCCACAAAATTCAGAGCATTTCCGAATACTGAGACACATTTGATCTATTGTTTTTATTTTCTTAAAAATTATCATAAAAGCAGCCCTTCCTATCCCGGTGACGTTCGATGAAAACTCAATTGCCCCTTTCCTTGCTAATCAGTGCGGCCTCTGCTTAGAGGGGAAGCTACATGATGGGCGGGGTCAAATAATGAGGGAGGGAGGATTTCCAAAGAGGTTCGAAAGGATTGGACATAAGATCACAGAGATAGATAAATGCCTTTTAAAAAGTACCTTTTAGCAGGCGCAGCGCGGTTGAAGGCTTCTAACATTTTAATGTTATCAACTGGATGGGACCTAAAACTTAATTAGTTGATCCCTCCTGATGACCCTGTTTATGAGGACAGATATGCCAGTCGTGAAGAAAATATAGTACTTCAAAATGGAGATTGCAACTAAGGCTCTGCCTGTGCGCTCGTAGAATATAATGAGGACCTCAACAACAGCCCAGGGTACTGGTGTTGATGTTTTTGACTGCAGGTACAGTCTGGTGTTGATACTGATCGAGGTTTAACTGATATAATGCCAAGAAAGTTATAACATAAAAAAAATCAGATTAGAACATTTCTAATGGAGTTAGTAAAGTCATCAACTTTCTGAAAAGGAAAACATCAATTATTATGGTTGCTGAGGACGCATTCTGCTATCTTCTCAGAGTCGAATATATCAAAATGTTAAATCAAATTTTCTGGTATGAGTACATGACGTCGTTGTTGATGCGCAGACTGAAAAGGCGCACGTCCACAAATCGCTATGCGATCGTGAGCAGATTACATCGAACAAAAAGCCTCCGCTTGTAATTTTTTTTAAAGCGACATGGCGCTCAAAGACGAAATAATGGCACCTTGACAGAAAGCTCTCTATCTATCTTTGTGGGAAAGCCCACTTACGCAGCAGAACTGTCGTAAAATATTTACATCAGTGGAGCATTTCGGAACTATTTACGTTTTTTCTGCAATGTGGGAACTCGGTTGGCTTTTTAATGGAGCTTTTGAGTGAATGTGTGTTGTAAGGTTTGTATGTGAAATACATGTTTGTCTATTTATTTCCTGCAGCGTAAAGGGACTGTGTAATAATGTTTAGTGAATAAATATAAGAAGGTTGTCATGTATGACAAACCCGTTTTTGGTTCGTATGTCAGTTATGTGGCTAACTTTGCGTAACGCAATACAGGCGGCCGCAGCATTCATGCCAACTTAGATCAACGTAACTGCAGGCTTTTTAACGATCTAATATTGTTTTCGATTTAAGTGATGAATTAGTGTGACAGTGAATATTATGTCCACAGGTATTTCAATGTGTATTCCTCTGTTGTGCGCGTACCCTAACCATAACATTAGCAAGTTAGTCAGTCTGCCAACATAAATAGCTATTTGACAAATACTTTCAGCATAACATACTGTAACTAACTAGTAGCAAATCTAACTTTGGTAGCTCAAACACACAAATTATTCAGTTACTGTAGCTCTTAGACAATATCCTTTAAATGCAGATTACAACTTGTGATTGCATTCAGTTGTGTTGTTTGATGTTTCACTTAAACCTCCCCAAATGTGTGCTTAAATACTTTACAGACATTTCCTGCTGAAAATTTGTTTTGGCGAGAATGGATCCTGTAGTGTTGAGCTACCAGGACAGCCTCCTGCGCCGTTCTGATGTGGCCTTACTGGAGGGACCTCACTGGCTTAACGACCAGGTCATTGGCTTTGCCTTTGAATACTTTGCCGCTGAGCTCTTCAGAGGCCTCGGTGAGACAGTCATCTTCATCAGCCCAGAGGTTGCCCAGTTCATCAAGTATGCGTCTTGCCTCGAGGAGCTGGCCCAGTTCCTGGAACCTTTAGGGCTAGACACACGCCGCTGGGTCTTCCTGGCCGTCAACGACAACTCTAACCAGACTGCCGGCGGCTCTCACTGGAGCTTGCTGCTGTTCCGCCGTGACGTTGGCCATTTTGCACACTACGACTCTCAGAGTGGGGGTAACTCACTTCACGCTAGGCTCATAGCGACCAAGCTGGAGCCCTTCCTGGGTCCGGGGAGGCAAGTGCCGGTCGTCGAGGAGCCATGTCCGTTGCAGCAGAACAGCTATGACTGTGGCATGTACGTGATCTGTAACGCAGAAGCTTTGTGTGAGCGGGCCACGCTTGAGGGCTCACCGCAGCTTCCTGTCCAAACCATAACCCCGGCCTACATCACTCAGAAGAGGATTGAGTGGTGCAGGCTCATTCAGAGAATGGCCAAAAATTAACCCTGGAAAAATTGGTCTGTCCCTCAACAGCACTTAGCTTCCCCTCCTGTATTTAAAGAGCCTCCAGGAGCTTTTAGGTTAATTAATTAATGCACTGAATCTACATTGACAATCGCAGGCGTATTTCATGTAGTAGTATAAAAGAGTCAGGCCAGAATACTTCAAGCATACAGTTGGTTCGTCATGTTTGTTCCTTATGAAACCACAGCAACACATTCAACGCTGCACCAGCACGCCTGTACAGAAGAACATGTATTAATGTCATCATTTAACATATCCAGGATATTGTGAAAAGAAGTCACTGTAATTCCTTTCATTTTGTTTTAATAAATGAGGAAATTGTTTACAAGGATTATTGCTCAGGGTTGCAGTAAATGAATGACATGTGACGTAAAGAATGTGTACCTTGGTATCATAATGTTCTATTACATTGTGAGTGGTGAAATGATTGATTTAAGGTGACATCAATTCCATGATCCACTCTGTTTACTTATCTGCAAATGAAACCATGTCTAAATAAATCATTACGTTGAGATTCACAATGTCTCCCTGATATACTTCCAATAAAAGCCTCTGTGCAAGGAAATTGAATGTGCCATATCATATGTATATGAGATTCTATGAATATATTATCATACATTATTGTCATGTTGAAAGTTATAGTATTTTTGATGGAAATTAAGCAGAAAATATGAAATCAAATAAGTAACCCAGTTAAGTAAAGTATTGTCAGTAATTTGTCCTTGTTTGGCTGACTAATAACAGAAAGTGAAATCACTATTTTGTGCAATCCTGGGGTGGTGTTATACATTATCATAATGCAGATCTCTTCATTTCTCCAGTTGGGCTGTTCATATTCTCAAAACAGCCATTTAACCAAACAGAGATGTCTCTAGAACTTGATAAGAGCCCATCTGCTGCAAATTCAATTAATTGGATATTATTTAGAAAGGAGCACTCATCTATATAAGGTCCCACACTTCACAATTCATGTCATAGCAAAAATCAAGCCATGAAGTCTAAGGAACTCTCTGTAGACCAAAACAGAATTGTCGAGGCATAGATCTGGGGAACGTTTTAAAATAATTGCTAAATCATTGAAAGGTCGCAGGAGCACAGACAACTCCATCATTGTGAAATGAAAGAGGTTTGGAACCACTAAGACTCTTAGAGTTGGCCGTTCATATAAGCTTCTAACAGAGCTTCAAAATGTATCTGCAGTGATGAGACCCTGACAGATGGACAATCAGTTCTGTAGTGCTCCATCAATCAGGCTCCATCAAACAGAATACTTATGTACATGAGCCATTTCTGTTTTTTATGTAATAAATTGGCACACATTTATAAAAATTTAATTTCACTATAATATTATGGGGTATCGTGTAGATTGATGGCAAAAAAATTACAACAAAATGTAGAGGAATTGAGGTCCACATCAGTCTAGTCTACTGTCTTGTTAGAACACTGTATTTTAGACAACTGTCTGTTTAGACTTCTGTCTGGGTTCCTGTATATTTAGACTTATTTTTAAACTTCATTCTGATTTTACTACTGTCTGTCTAGACAACTGTCTGTTGAGATGTTTCTGTATAGACTACTGTCTGTCTAGAGACTACTGTCTCTTTTGTCTGTCGTGCCAGCCACGGACTTCAGAATGGGTTTGAGAGATGGTACTGCCATGGAACTGTTGGCTGAGGGCTCCGCAGCTCTGACATTTACTCCACTTGGCGCTATGCCACCCTGGCGATGGTCATCTGCCTCTGGAGGCCTGTGCTTGTCCACACTGGCAGTCATGCTTCACAGTGTGTGCCTACTGCCCAGACACAAACCCATTCAAATTTATTACCCTCCCTATAAAACATACAAGAGTGGGACCACCTGCCACCCTTGGCAGACAAACTCCATTAGAGAAAAGGAGCGCTGCAGAGTAACAGACTATAAAAGATATAGAGAGGGATTTTACATGTGAATTAATTAGGGATTTTAATCGACAAAAGCAGTGAAAGCATCCATCTGAATCGAAACAGGACAGCTGCCGGTACAGAATGGGTAATGTCCTCTGTCATGGAGCTGGGCATTTGACCGGGCAAAAACCCTGAAGCAGATGTTTTCCAATCCTCCGTGATACGGTTCTGTAGACCGGGGCCGCTGTGCTTGGTGTGCACAGCTCCGGTAGGAGCTCAACGACACTCATGAGAATGTGCACCAGGGGGCGCCAAGCGTGCCTCTGCTGGAGGTGTGGCTTTCCTTGGAAGGCATGCATGTGTACAAGAACACACAAAACACCAAAGTCAGATGTAAAATGTATTTTTTAAAACACCCGCACAAACATACACTTCCAATTACTGGTCAATTTCCTTGTGTCCTGTGAATCAGCGTTGCATGTAATTATGTCTGTGTGTGATCATGGCTGTTAACGAGCTCTTCCTGGTGGCTGGGATTCCCCCGCAGCATCTCAGGTGTTTCACATTAATTCAGACTGGACTCCAAAGGGAGAGCTAACTGAACCCAACGGTGCCCACAGATGCCAGACAAATTCTTATTTTTCTTCTTTTTCTTTTTCAAATGTCAAATATTCAAAACTTTTCAACCTCATGTATTTAGTGAAAATCAAGGAAAACACACACCCAACAGGATTCTAAATTAAAAGCACATTTCCGTGCGTCACATCACTATAACAAACAAAGACTGGCAGATCTCTCTGGCCAATGGGTGGAGGTGCTACACAACATCCACCCTCTGAGAACATCTGAAAGCAACTACAACAACCTGAAACCATTTTAGATACACCAGATCTATCTAATTAAGGACAAGCACCCTTCTGTTCTGCGTGGGAATACATCTCGATTCTTATGGTAGCCAGATGGGTTCTATTATCACGGAAGTTCCTCCAAAATCTACAGTTCAAGGTTTTCAAATATGACAAACAAATCCACCTATTGCGGTGTTCCTTTCTGTCCAAGAGCTAGAGGCCTGAAGATTCACATCCGACTTTTATCAGAGGAAAGGTTGAGGAAGGTACTCTAGACCCACCATCTCTAAATGTAAAACTAGGTGAAAGCTGTTGTGTGTCATTGTGCGATTCTGTGAGGCCCTTCATGCTCTTGATTAGAACTCACACAACACCAGTCTGTTAGAGTCACTAGAGATGTAAAAAAAAAAAAACCTGGCCTTAACATGATTTAAAATGACTAAAAGCAGATGGAAACAGATTGATAATGAACCTACAATTATACAGTGCCTTGACTGTCAAGCTTGCAAATAATCAACCAAAAAGCTTTAAACAGTCTGTGATAACGTGAGCATGTGCATTACTGTAGATGAGTCTATCGCAGCACATTTCCTCTCGTGCTGTAGCAAAAACAGTAGAATTGTGAGACCTCTCACAAAAAACAGGGACATATATACTGCTATAACTGTTCACTGGTTGCCCTTTGCCATGAAGCAGAAGTAGACAGATTCAGGCAGACAGGTAGACAGATTCAGACAGACAGGTAGACAGATTCAGGCAGACCGGTAGGACAGATTCAGACAGACCGGTAGGACAGATTCAGGCAGGCCGGTAGACAGATTCAGGCAGACCGGTAGACAGATTCAGGCAGACCGGTAGACAGATTCAGGCAGACCGGTAGACAAATTCAGGCAGACCGGTAGACAGATTCAGGCAGACAGGTAGACAGATTCAGGCAGACAGGTAGACAGATTCAGGCAGACTGGTAGACAGATTCAGACAGACAGGTAGACAGATTCAGGCAGACCGGTAGACAGGTTCAATCTTAAAGCATATCAGGAATTGTTATTGATGTGGTTTAGGGAGGTCCTGCAGTCTAAGCCACTGCCTCTGATTGACATGTACTGCTGCAACATGGGCTGGACTCTGGCCCGCTGCTCTTTTAGTGAAAACCCCTCAAATTTATCAAATCGCTATTCATTAATGTGTCAATTATTGTCATGATTGGCCCAGATTGTTGGAAATGCTGATGGCAACTGAACTTTTAAACAAGAAATGCATCAGCAAAATCTAAGATTAACTTCTTGATGAATCCATATCTTAAGGATTGAGAATAGCAGACACAAACAAGAACTGATGTCACGTCCATGTACTGTAGTAAGAAAAAAAGCGGCAATGTGAGTGTCACTTTGCAGAGAGCTTGTGCATACTGAAGTCTTCTTTAGGAAATCCCCAGGACAGACATTACTGATCCCAAGAGGTTCATCTCGTCAATAGGCTCCATGATTAAGTCTAGTCTGGCCCAGGAGTGTGAAGTTGAACGGCAAATCACTGGATTTACAAACCATCCTCTCTCCAACACCATTTGGGAACCTAATCACTGGCTTACTCATGCTCTCCCATGCTGTCCCCAACACTCATGTGATGGGAGCGAACTCTGTGGGCTACAGCCAGCCCTGTCTAAGGGTGGGCAGTCTGTCCAGTCTCAATGCCACTATTTACTTAACGTTGCATTAGTTTGAGACATTCCTTCTTCGGATCAACTGAAATCTTAAACGTGTATCTCATGGACTTCCTGAAAATGTTCTGGAAAACAACACTGTTTTATTCTAATGTAATGCTAAGGTCATTAGATGTCATAGACATTTAAATATTTAGAGATAAATATCTACATGATCAGAACCGCTTAGCTCAACTGTGGCCTATTTAGCCTGCATCAACATGGAAGCTTATCTGTTCATTGCTAATCTTCCCTGGGTAATTAGCACTGTGAATACCTGGCATAGCTAGGAGAGTGTCAGGGCGTGACCACTCTGAACCAGGTGTCCCCCTGGTCCCGCCCACCAGGCATTGTCAACCAACCTGTCATGTCAATCACTTGAAGATTGCCATGGTATCCAGGTGGAGTAGGCTTCTGAAAGTCTGCAGTCTTTGGAGAGCATTCTCCCTACATGACATCAGAAAAATGTAGATGAAATGTCAGACTAATTCAGGTCATCCTCCCTGAGTTGCCGGCACATTCATGCTCTGGACACAAAGCGGTTCAACGTCCCATGTCACCCCCCCCTTTCTCCCATCCACGAATGTGTCATATCCGGTTGAATCTTCTGCCCCATCTCATTGCAACAAATCCAGGGAGAGTTGAAGTTTATGTCAAGCGTTCCTCTCTGCTCAAAGGCATTTAGATCTTTTCCACACTGCTCTTCAAACCACTAGGACACGTGGGTCAGCGTGAGAGCACGCGCACTCACCAGACCGCCTCAGTTAGCTCGGTAGGCACCCCAGCCACCTGTGGGAAAGACTAGAGCTGAAAATATGGTTTCTTATACTACATTTTACACCATACACAGTGTTTGCGGTGAAAAATCTTCCATTTTATTTAATAAAATAATTTTGAAAGGGCTCTTAAATCAGTAGATGATTTTGCCTGCTCTAAACAGCAGAGGTGTACATGCTTGTTACATGCTTCTGTGATGACAGAACACTCTTCTCAAAAAAGGATAATGGAAAAAAGGAAAAAAAGGAAAAAAATAATGAAGCATAATTAACTGTTTACTTATAAATAATACACTAAAGTATACCTGGCCTGGGCAACTCAGGATCAAATGGCTGTTTTGTTTTTCTAAACCATCACAGTAATGGTCACCGCTGCAGTACTTCCAAGGTATCTGTGACACATGAGTGCTAAAGGGTTACTCTGTCTACTGCTAAAGGTCGAACTTTCACCCTTGACTAAAGAGCCAGGAAACACCATTACATAGTTACAGCTATGTCTGGATCCAAAACTCACTGGATAAGAAATACAAATGGTTATGGTAGCACAGTATACCATGCATTTTTGTATTACGTTAACACAGGGACTCAAAGAAGTCCAACATTTCGAGTAAGGACCATAATCCTGTTGCTACAGTAGTTTTCTTTCTGGCAGTATACAGAGTTGTGCAAGACTGCAACTTAAGTTCTTTCATTTACGTTATACTCTTCTTCATTGTTCAGACAAATTTAGAAGACTTAATTTGTTTGTCAGTATTGAGATGCAAGCTAAAACCACTCTGTGACAAAATTGTGTCTGGCAAAACATACAGTGGCTAGTAGTACAACTGACAGTGTGAAATAAAACAAAGGGCGAGATGTTATACAAACCAGTGTTTTCTGACAGGAAAGAGTACTGTCTTACCTCTTTGGTAAACATACACTGGTCAACATGAACAGTGTTAAAGGACAACATTAAGTCAGTGTAGGCTGAATAAGTTGTATAATTGTATCGCACTATTTACTAGGAAAAGAACGGCAACATATGAAGACCTCATTTATGATGTGGCCTACATTTGAAAGTGTGCCAAAGGTCATTTACATATTTTTTACAGTTCTGCAAAGCACACACTATTGGCTTCCTCCTGTTTTGCCCTCTTAAGTCCTGTAGCTGGTATTTCCTGGTTCAGTAGATAGGAAGAAGAGATCAGTTGGCTACAATGTAGGTGAATGTGGCAAAAAAAATCTTGATCAAACACCATCAGACTAATCTCCCGTGTTTTTCCAATCCTTCAACCAAGACGAAATCATTCCCAGTCCTGATTCTCAGCCAATTCCACCAATCCTGAGCTTTTTAATCCATCCCCAGTTCTTTTGAATCTTGTTTGCTGGCTCTTCTTTCAACTTGCCAATGTCACTCACCTACAGCAAAATGTTTGAGTCAGGGCCTGTCCATTTCTAGTCCAAATTGTATTAAAATCATAATAAAGAAAGAGTTTGTTTGCATAGTCTCAAGGTGATCACAGATAGGAATGTGTCCATAAAAAGTGCAGAGCAGCAGTTACCTACAAGGAAAAAAAGACAACAGAGAATTATTTTTCCTCCAAAAATATATTTTTGGAATTGCACTTCCCCAAAATCTGTTTGAATAACATCGATGAACAGGGTTTTCCTCAAGGTTGGAATCCACATTTAACCACCTCAATAGCATTACTGTATATTAAAACAGCATCTAAAACCCCCAAAACTACCAAGAAACAGGCACACTTAGGTGAAGCTGACGCCGGCCTCACCTCTCTCGAAGGGGCAGTGATGGGTTGTTCAGGAAGGACAGCTGGTGCTCCAGGCTGCAGACGCGGAAGGCCAGGTAGCACGATGACAGGATTAGCAGGATGATTCTGAAGTGATGCAGAAATAAGGCTTGACATTAGGATGTAGCAACCGTGTCCGTGCACTAGGTGGCAGTATTACTCGATGTTTGTGAAGTCAAACAATCCGTTTGAGGACGGCCAAGCATGCCTTGCTGTCAATGAATCCTTGTTCATCAGACAGCATGCAGACACTCAGGTTTACTATAGTTCTATTATAGTATTACAGTTCTTAGGTTTTTGCTGATCTAAGCGGTATGGTCTGAGCCTGGAGTACTTACAGTACGATGAAGAACTTAAGCAGCTGATATTCCATCTGGCCCAACTCCGGGACGGGCTCTGAGAGTAGGGTTTTCTCATTCTCTAGACCACGGTCTACAACAAACACACAATGATATAGCCATCTACCAGACTGTCATCAAGACATCAGGCACTTGTTGATTACAGATGTGCTGAAATATACTCACACACTTTTATACACATATTTAATGACGTCTTTTTAAAACAGTTACATTGAAAAATCTTGGCGTCTACGTGTGTATTTCTTTAATCTACACTACACAAGACAAAGAAGAAACAACAAATCCAAACTTGAATTAAAGATTGTTTTCATTGACTTGGTTATAAGAGGTAATGATTATGATTTACTGCATCCCTTTTTACCTGTGGTCAAAAACAAATATTCATTTGCATTGTAAAGCGGAAGTGTGTCAATATATTTGCATTGTAAAGCGGAAGTGTGTCAATATATTTTCATTGTAAAGCTGAAGTGTGTCAATATATTTGCATTGTAAAGCGGAAGTGTGTCAATATATTTGTGTGCATCGGCAGAGCAACTAGCAGGAGCAATCAGGGTTAAATGTCTGGTTCAAAGACAGAATAACAGTTTTCCCCTGATGGCGGTTGTGATCTGGCAACTTGTTGTTTACAGATGCTCCGACCACTAGGCTACATGTCCTGTATGTACCAATGTATTCTATGTAGGCAAGACGTTTAATATATATATACATATATTTTTTTTTAATGATTTACTCATATGCAACCCTAGACTGTCATGTCACTGTAAACTGTGAATCTTAAATGGTCCACTATGACAAAACACATCCACGTTCAGTTAGGTGAGATGTAAAGTCACAATTGTCGCAACACACTGGACACCCGACCGCACCGTTTGCAGTGGGAACAGGGTCTGTTCCAGACCATCGAAACCAACCCAGTAGCAGGAAACAGCATGCCGGCCCCTCCACGCTTAAACCTCTATCTGGTGCTTAATCCTGCATTGCATAAGAGAGATGTGCTCATTCAAAAAGAACTCTCCCTTCCCAGTTCCACTCCTACACATAATCAGGGATTTGAAACATTTTGGGGACATGTGATGGCCAACTTGAAACCTTTTAATCAATTAATGCATCGGTAGGAAATGGAGGGCTCATCTGGTGGCACAGCCTCAAATGACCTGGCTGATTCTGCACATTATATTTGCACTGCAACAACAGTTTGCATTCAAACCAACTGTCCCTATTTTCATGAGGTAAAGCTTTTCTACTGCATTTTAGGATGGGCTTTTTTATGCACCCCAAAACATTTCTGGAGAATCAATTTTGTAAAACATTATCATTGTACTCAGTGCCAGCTCTAGCATTTTGGGGGCCCTAAGCAAAATTTTTTTGGGGGCCTCCACTCTCCTATCGGGGTCTGGGGCTCCCTAGCTGTCGGAGGCACCCTAGCAGTTGCATAAGTGACCACTTATGCTGCTTGCACATACCAGGAGCTGGCCCTGATTGTACTATTTCTCCAGATAAAATATGGACATGTTCTGATTATGCAATGCAAATGCAAATCTACATACAGACCCCTTTAATGTAAAATGCTGTACTTATTTCATCAGTCAGTTTGTCATCTTTTGTGCAATAAGCTGCATGCAAAGTGAGTGGGCCCTAGCCTGATCCGCAATCTGTCTGTTGTCTTTGACTAGCACCTAGGAGCATTCTCTTACTAAACATTTGGGTACTACAGTATAATACAGCTCTATCAGATCCGGGCGAGTTTCTCCCCGTTTTACCTTCTAGCGGCGGGTCTGTCTGGAAGGAGGAGTCCACTGCCTTGAGGCTCCCCGTGGAGTTCCCCAGGAGGTCAGGGAGGGATGAGGAGACGGTCACCGCCGAAGGTTTCCTCCTCCACTTCAGCACCGGAGGATACTCATCCGCCACTGGGAACTCATCCGGGACGGGAAACTCATCCTGCAAGATGAGAGGATGAATCATCCATCTGGATGGATTAAATCTTTAGGAAAGAAACCGTTGTGCTCCCTCAAGGATGCACAGTTTATCTACATCCCTACAAACAATCCAATCCATCATTCATCCGTCCATGATCAATTCTGTCTGACTTACTGGATATTAATACTACAATTTAAACCCATGTTCAGGTGTTGTAAAGGTCAACTATCACATCAGACGACTACAGAAAGGCTGATACATTCATTATGAATACTCATTGAGACAGAGAAAGGGTCAGCATATATTGATTACTTCCATTTGTTTCCACAGGAGAGGAAGTCATTGATGAGGTCATTGTTGTAGGTCACAGTGATATGGACTTACCAGGCTTGAGGTCAGCATAGTGGTTTGCACACACATTTTCCAACTCTATCCGTGTGGTGTCCAATGGTTTCAGATGAGATAAGATATGTTTTTGGGTCATTTTATGCTTAAGTTGGTTTTCTTGACGGAAGATCATTGGGCAGGATTCATACCCACGTGGCAGCAGTACAAGTTCACCAGAAGCAAACTGCCATCTGCATTTTGTATTGCTTATCATGGCATTATTGTGAAGTGTCAGTGAAATATATTGTAACTTACTAACTAACACAAAAAAGCAGGAACTGAGGGGCCACAGTCTAAAGCATACTCACCAGAGATAAAGTGTGTGGGACCTCCATGTACTGTTTCAGACACAGACTCTTCTTCCCATTGACCTGGACAGGGAGCGAGGACATGTGCGAAACAGTCAGTCAGTTATGCACCAGCCTGCACACTTTGAAGGCCACTAGTACAGCTGAAGTGAGTTTGTTAATTAATCTGATTGTGTGTATGTGGTATATTGTGTTAGGTAGGTGTGTGAGGTATATTGTGTTAGGTAGGGGTGTATGTGTGGTATATCGATTAAGGTGTGTATGGTATATTTTGTTAGGTAGGGGTCTGTGCGGTATATAGTTAGGTGTGAGTTTGTGGTGTATTTTGTTAGGTGTGTGGTATATTGTGTTAGGTAGGGGTGTATGTGCCGTATATTGTGTAAGTTGTGTACAGTATATTGTGTTAGGTAGGAGTGTGTCTGGTATAGTGTGTTAGGTATATGTGGTATATTTGGGTAGGTGTGGGGTAGGATTGTGTGTGGTATATTCTATTTGGTAGGTGTGTGTGGTATATTGTGTTAGGTACAGTACAGGCCAAAAGTTTGGACACACCTTCTCATTCAATGCGTTTTCTTTATTTTCATGACTATTTACATTGTAGATTCTCACTGAAGGCATCAAAACTATGAACACATATGGAATTATGTACTTAACAAAAAAGTGTGAAATAACTGAAAACATGTCTTATATTTTAGATTCCTCAAAGTAGCCACCCTTTGCTTTTTTGATAGCGCTGCAAAACCTTGGTGTTCTCTCAATGAGCTTCATGAGGTAGTCACCTGAAATGGTTTTCACTTCACAGGTGTGCCTTGTCAGGGTTAATTAGTGGAATTTTTTCCCTTATTAACGGGGTTGGGACCATCAGTTGTATTGTGCAGAAGTCATGTTGATACACAGCTGACAGCCCTATTGGACAACTGTTAGAATTCATATTATGGCAAGAACCAATCAGCTAAGTAAAGAGAAACGAGTGGCCATCATTACTTTAACAAATGAAGGTCAGTCAGTCCGGAAAATTGCGAAAACTTTGAATGTGTCCCCAAGTGCAGTCGCAAAAACCATCAAGCGCTACAATGAAACTGGC
>JACXGI010002438.1:21171-73745 GCA_016801175.1 Esox masquinongy | reverse complement strand
GCCGAATGACCACTCTAAACTCTGTCAGCTGTATTGCTTCAGCCGAATGACCACTCTAAACTCTGTCAGCTGTATTGCTTCAGCCGAATGACCACTCTAAACTCTGTCAGCTGTATTGCTTCAGCCGAATGACCACTCTAAACTCTGTCAGCTGTATTGCTTCAGCCGAATGACCACTCTAAACTCTGTCAGCTGGAGACGGGAGGAGATCTCCTCCACTCATATTTTGAGGGATAGGCAGGGAGCCATGGTTACACACATCATGCTAGGCACCCTGCGGGAAGCTCTACCCTCCATCAAGGCGTTGTGACATTTTTGTAAGGCACAGTAAGCCTTCCGCAGAGGTGAAATAGAGCTGGGTTGATAAAAGCCGGTCGAAGGAAATGCCCAGTGAACCGCAGAGTAAGAAGAGAGGGAGAGAGATTGGGAGAGTATACCCAGGAGGGCCGGGAGGAATGTACTCAGGAACGGAGAGATGCACAGTAACAGGAGGGGAAGCGAGGTAGAAATGAAGCCTTTAGAAGATTAGGGCCTCGCAGCGCATGTGGTCCCTCTCTTGCTCTCTTCCCCGGTTTGGTTGTTTCCAATTGTGTCTTGCAACAACCCCCAATGAATTCAGGGGTTGTTCATCGCAGCGAGCTTTCCTCACAGGTAGCCGCGCACACGGTTTTCAGGTGCCTGAGGGAGTCGGTACAGCCTGGTGTGACCAGAAAATCCCTGCTGACCAAGCCTCCCCCACTCCCTGGACGATGCTGGCCACTTTGCATTGCCAATGAGGATTCCCAGTCACTTGTCAGCTAGCGGCACAATCAAGGCTCGAACCTCGACTGTGGTGTTCAGATTGCTGCAGAACAACTCTTTCCCTCGCTATCTCGGTCTCTCTCTCTCTCTCAAAGTACAAATCTCCTGGAGCAGTCACGGCATTGATGAATCCCCCCAACTTACACAGCAATTTTTTCAATACGGCAGCATGAATAAACAGAACAGACGCTTAAGTTAATCAATATTTTTGTCATACTGAGGTCATCTGGATTTATTCAGTCAAGGTCAATGTAAAATGCTTCATTTTGTTCATTTTAAGTGAACACCATGCACAAAGGAAACTTTTTTTTTTACTTTATAGTTGTGTGTTATTATTACGATTTTAGTAGAAAAGCAGAATGGGTGTATTCTCTAGCATGTTGTACAACCCTGTTTCCCAAAAAGTTGGGACGCTGAGTGAAATGTAAATATAAACACAATGCAATAAGGTGCAAATCATTTAAACCCTATATTCAATAGTAAATAGTACTGTACAGAGACAACATATCAGATGTTGAAACTGAGACATTTTATTGTTTCTTGAAAAATATATGCCCACTTTGAATTTGATGCCAGCAACACGTTTCAAAGAAGTTGGGACAGAGGCAAAGAAAGACTGGAAAAGTTGTGTAATGGCAACAGGTCAGTAAAATGATTGGGTATAAAAAGATCATTCCATAGAGGACGGGTCTGTCAAAAGTGAGGATGGGGAGGGGTTCACCACTCTGTGAAAGACTGCGTGGGCAAATAGTGTAACAATTTAAGAACAACCTTTCTCAACATAAAATTGCAAAGAGTTTGTGGATCTCATCATCTACGTTACATGATATCATTAAAAGGTTCAGAGAATCCGGAGAAATGCAAGGGACAAGGCCGAAAACCAATATTTGATGGCCGTGATTTTCGGGCCACCGTGATTTTCGGTTTTGTTATTTTGTCTGTTTACCAAAATATATTCAAGTTACAGTTAAATAATGAATATGCCCTTAAAGTGCAGTCTCTCAGCTTTAATTTGAGGGTATTCACATCCAAATTGGAGGAAGGGCATAGGAATTACAGCTCTTTAATATGTAGCACCAATTATAGCAGAAAGTCCTCACTTCAATTGCATCTTGGTTGTTTCATTTTAAATCCATTGTGGTGGCATACAGAGCCAAAATTATGAAAATTGTGTCGGTATCCAAATATTTCCTCAGCCTCTCAGTCACTGGGAGTATAATTGTATAAACAAGATCCTTTTCTGGTTCCGGGCTCATTTATGATGGACTGAGGCAAAGTGGAAAAAGTTTCCTGTGGTCAGACAAAACAAAATTTGAAATTATTTTTGGGATTCATGGACGCCGTGTCCTCCAGACTAAAGAGGAGAGGGACCATCCGGCTTCTTATCAGCGCACAGTTCAAAGCGAGCATCTGTGATGGTATGGGGGTGCATTAGTCCACATGGCATGGGTGACTTGCACATCTGTGAAGCCACCATTAATGCTGAACAATATATACACGTTCGGGTGCAACATATGCTTCCATCCAGACAACGTCTTTTTCAGGGGAAGGCCTATATCAAGCAAGAATGGGAAAACATTTCACTTTCAAAACTACAGCAATTGGTCTTCTCAGTTCCCAAACACTTAGAGTGTTGTTAAAAGAAGAGGTGATGCAACACTGGTAAACATGCCCCTGTCCCAACATTTTTGAAACATGGTGTTTGGCATCAAATTCAAAATGGGTATGCATTTTTCCAAAAACAATAACATTTTTCAGTTTCAACATTTAATATGTTGTCTTTGTACTATTTTCAATTAAATACAAGGATAAATCATTTGCACATCATTGCATTATGTTTTTATTTGCATTTTATGCAGCATCCCAACTTCTTTGCAAACAGCTGTAAATGATGTTCTTTATATCCATTGCCAGAACGATTTTGCAGTGCATGGTGATCAGATTCTAGGTGTTGTTAAGTTGCACCTTATCAAAATGTATACATTAAAACATACAACACTGAGGGAAAGCGGAAGCACATAATTTACTAGCAAAGAGCATGATGGGTCTGCATGATCCGCATCCAAAAACATGAACAATGAAAAGCCAGTCACAGCTGAGTGTATAAACTGTGTCTAATCATTCTACACACATCAATACACGTTCTGGTCCAACTGTTATTAGTGAGGCAGCAAAGCAATGTAATTGTGCAGACCAGAACCTCCCTGATACAAGGCTGATGGGCTGTTCTCCATCTTTATTTCTCATTCTCCCAAACAACTAATTCCTAGAGTAGTCAGCCAATACCACTAAGTCAGCCATGTACACAGTATATCAATTAGGTACACAGTGTTACATTACAATGACAGTTCTAATACATACATAGCTCTGATTGTCTCTAATTACACATTAGCATCTACATTTCATGTGTTTTATGCACACAGTCCATTCATGGGTGACATCATAGAAAGTTCCTAATTTGAGAAGTTCAAAATGGGATTTAACAGTATCTAATTATTACTTAAGGCAACGTAAAACATGATCAAAATATCCCTTTTTTATTTGGGTAAATATCATTTTTAACTGCACTGCCCCCTTAAAGTAACATGACCATTATTGATTTTCATGGTTAAGCACAACAATATAGGACAAACAAAAGTCACACGAGTTTGTATAAGAACGTAATATCTAACAATGCAACTCCAATTAAAGCATTGGTAATGATTGTAGTGGTGCCTACTTCAGTGAGATCACCAAAAGGACATGTAATACTAACACTGGAGCTGCTATTTTTAAATGGCATTAATATGTTTGTTTTATATGACTCAAAATAAAATACAACTTGGAGGGCTGTAGCAATCAATTCAAAAGCACTGAGAAAATGGTCTCAAGGCTTGCCCATTTATTTCTCTCTTTTCCAGGTGTACCAGTACATGCATGAAACGATCACGGTCAATGGATGTCCTGAGTACCAGGCACGGGCTACAGCTAAGGTAAGACATGTCATCTCACACAGGCATAGCTGCATTGACAAAACCTGAAGCTGAGGTATACAGTATACCTACATAGACAACCATTAAGTCTCCCTAGAGAGATTTCTCCCACTTCATATTCATTCTGAAAAAAGCTTTTGTCAAGGAGAATAAAGGCAGACATTTAATGTTGAAAGGGGGACAGGTAAAGGAGGAGGGTGGGATGAAAGAAGTACATCTTAAGCTTTTCACCTAATACCTCAGGAGAAGGCAACATCGGGAGATGTGCGGTCTGATTCATAGAATTTGTCGCTTCTTCCAGAGACTTCTGATTCTCCTTAGAGTTCTCAAATCAACAAATTTTACTAAGTAGCAGAGAGGATATTTAGCAAATGTATAACATATTTTATGCAAATGTAAAATCTCTGCCACGGGGCAAAGTGATCTGTTTTACAGCTGATTTTCTGCCTGTCTACACTTATTCAGTGGAGTGGAGAGAAAATCTTGAAGCTTCAAAATATACAGTCAATTGTCAGATTTTACATTTCTAAATTGTACACTTTTCAATAGAAGGTTGACACCCTGACTGAGATCCCAACGTCTGAAGCTGGCCCTACTAAAGGAGTAGAGAACACGTCTAACCTCGTCCCCAGACTAATAAAGACAGCATATAAGGCTGGTATAAAAAATATTCTCATTTGGTCTAAGTGGGAGTCACCATTCAATTAAATTCAATGGGAGTATTCATCATACAATTTTAGCAAATCGCTTCCCTAAGCAGCAGCTTCTCATGAATCTCTGCATATTGCCCACTAGCAACAACCTCTCCCCCTCCAGATATAACTTATGAAATGTTTTATTCAATTTCAAGAGTTGATAGTCTTAAGTTGCACATTTTTGTGTTTGAACGAGCTGTATTTTATTACATTTCCTACTGTATTTTATTACATTTCCTACACTTCTTACATGATAACCTGTCCATTAAGCTAGATTCAGCATGTATAAAAACAGAAATTAAACAAACCAACTACAGCACTAAATACAAAGTCTCTTCAATAGGGTGGCTATATAACTGGTTAGCCAGCTCCTGTAACAGCTATTATAAGATATTTTTTTTTTTAAATCACATTTAACACATTTTAATAAATCTTCTGCAGTGTAGTATATTCTAAAATAAAATGTTCCTTGAGGATCGTTTAACGGTTCTTCATTGAAACTTTTGGGGAACCCTGAGTTTGATTTTTAAAATAATTGCTTTGAATGGTTCCTCAAACAAGCATTTGAATAGCCATGACATGCTACCTGCTATGTGTAAGCATATGTTTTGTGACAAACTGTGTGTATATATATATATATGTTTTACATACAAATAATTTTACTGGGAATTCTATTATGGAGTTTCACCTTGGTTGAAAGAAAGATATGAAAAACAGAGTAAGCCTACTAGAGGTGAAATTGGTCAATTCCTCCCTCTAGTGTCTAGGAAGGGAATAGCAGAAACAATATAACCTTATACAACGTGTCGTGCATGTGGTCCCGCGTTATAGCCTATCATGCCCATGTAATAACTATAACTGAACGAATAAATGCTTTTTGTTTACTTTTACCAGGCTAGTTGGTGCTGGACATAGACATACGGGTATCTAACTAGTGCTAGGTACAGTAGCTAGCTTGCTACTTATAGAGAGCGTACCTGGAGGAGAAATATGGCCAAACACCTCGAGGTCCATATCAGCCCGTGTGTTCCTCCATCGCTTTGATAGCGTTACCTGTGTTATAGTTGTCTCTACAGCTTTATCTTAATTTCTTTTAGACAGGCAATGCAAAAAGACGAAAATAAATAAGAGCTTGATAATTTAAAGTGACACCGACTCTCAGAGCGTATGGTACGCAGGTGATAACAAACTATAAATAAATTGCACCCTTAAATTGTTGGTAAAGTAAGGGTTGTGTTAGCACTAAAATAACTTGTGGGTACGACTAATAAATGTGGGTATTACCTCAGAGAATTTGACTGCTCAGGCCTGGAACTAGTAGAGCAAGAGAAGGCTTCCCTTAGTCATCCCGACCACAGTCTGGAGGCAAAGTCAGGAAAGGTAACATAATGACACCAGTGTATCCTATGTTGATAGTATATGAAAATACATTTTCAAACCTGCTCAGATTTAGTAATTCTGAGGTGGATGGTATGCTGCTGTTTCAGCAATGTGTCGTTAAAACATTTTTGTGGCCTGGGGCAGTCCATGTCTCTGACTGCGATGTTCATGTAGTGCTGAAGCCTGGGTTTGAATCCAGCCCACTGCTCTCACAGTAAAAACTATTTTGTCTGTCATTTACCCCTTCTGTCTAATAAAGCATACAATGACATGATAAAAGAAATAAATATTTGTAATGATAATTTGTCATATATTCTTGCTGCTCAACATTATAAAGTTAATTCATTAAATAATCATTCTCTTTTTCACATTTTATTCAAAGGCTATTTTGAAAGCGAGAATGTGGATAGGCCTAGTTAAACTACTTTACTATATTTAAAAGAGGCCTTGGGGTTAGTGCTTACCTACACAGTAGTAAAAATTATAGTGATTATTTTTTTAGAGATTCTATGAGAGCTCTTTTGTTAAGCTGAATGTTTGGACAAGCTGTGCTGAATCTGTAGTTGTATTAAATATATGACCGCTTACATAAGAAAGCAATGACAACAGCCTGAAGTGCCTTTCAGCTTTGTCCTTGTCAGAACACGTAAACAAGATACATCACTAATCTTTTCAAAAGCATATTAAATACATCCACCCAGCAGAGCAGCCGTTAACATGGAGCAAATTATATCGGCTGGCTTCTGTGCCCATAGGAGTTATTAAAATCGATAACATTGAAATTAGATACCGTTAAAGTGCTAACCTCCTGAGAATCTCTTCAGCTGATCGGGGCCTTATTCCATCATCCTCATCATCAAGTTCATCTCAAGTACATCGCTGACCGAAAGGGATGGCAGGCAGCGCTCTGCGCATTTGACATGAATCACTTTCATAAGTATTATTTTGGGGGTCTTAAAACGTGTTGTCCTATTAAAATGCATGAATCCCTTCACAGAAATTGATGTCATTTATTTTTAGTGTCCCTTTTTTTTTCTCCTCCATATTTCCGTATGTCCTACTCGCAAACACTGATGGCCATGCTTCATGCTGACTCGAATAACAATCCACTCTAATGTTGTCAAGACATTCTGCTTCTTACTACACTACTAACTCAATCAGGAATTAACTGTCGGAAACATACGCTAGGAGAACGCATTCTCAAGCCACGATTAAGCGTGCCGTTATCCAACCAGCCACAGTAAGTCAAAAGAATGCAACCAGACACAGCAACCCTGTCTGACATCCTACCCACCCAGCCCTTCTGTGGGAACCCCAGGCACTGTTGGTATGCTGCAACCAGCATTGTCGGTAATGACGCAACTTTACTGCGAGGCAGCAACTTAAACTGCTGCACCATTCTGGGGGCCTGACACACCAGCCATCTAATCGAGGCATTAGCAAGACAGATTATATTTGAGATGCCAGTGCAGCAGTGTTACTCGTGAGTGTTTACCAATTAAAATGTGTTCCACCTGAGAGCTGGAGCACTTGATTCAGTTAATTACCTAATTAATTGAATCAATTCCACCGACAATTCCTAGCCTGAGGTTTATGGCCCTACGAAGAATAGATTGAGCTTATCTGGGGGGGAAAACGAGACATTAGTCATTTTATTACATCAATGTATCAATACGTGGGCATTTTCCAGGACATTCCATTTTCATTTGATTCATCCAAGATGTTTCAGTGTTTTGGTGGAGACAGCCATATGGCATCTTGTTTATTCCCCCCAGGGACAAAAAACCTGTGAAGGTCACTGTGCCGTGAGCCAGGGAGGTGATGGTATGCATATTGAACACAGTGACTCTTCACCTCACAGTGGGAGACAAAGACAGAGAAAAGAAAGGAAGAGAGGGATCGGCGAAGAGAGAGGGGAAAGAGGGATGCATGGAGGATTGGATCACAAAACGTTTGGGGTTTTGCCTGCTGAAGAAACATAGGATCCACACCTAACATTAGGTGTTAAAACAGATCCATTTCCCTGTTGTTTGCAGAGACTTCATTGCCAGACTAGGTCAAAATAACACTCTGAAAGTGTGAAAAATATAATGTAAGTTCTTGGACTTTTTTTTTGTAAGTCTAGCTTGTTCAGGTGGGATCAAATTTTTAGTAAGGGGATGGGCTTTTAAACCATCCTATAAGATAAAAAGGGCTATGTATGTAAATATGTTATATTTGTTTCCTATACAATCTATATTTGAATTTGGCATTTCAATTGCCAAATGGAAAAAATATACACTATAAATATTCAGGTTGCTTTAATTAAATCAAATAGGCACTGATTTATGAGATATGCAGTGATTGTTTAAAAATAAAAACGACTGCATTGGGGGGTCTTGCACTTGTTTTAAGATATATAATATAAAAATAAGATTTTTCTAGAAAGGGCATGTCAACACAGTGGAAATTAAATTAGTCTCAGAGAAATTTTGTATGGAAGTCGTAGTTTTTTCTTAACCAGCTGAAACAGAGACTGTGCTAATACATGTGGTTACCTAGCCAGAAAACATCTCGTATGAGCATACAATACATCTTATCGTCTTGGCGCACACTTTTGTTTTTCCCTGCCCTACTGAACATCTGTAAAACCAGTTTATGAAGTCAACCATGAAGTCAAAAGATGCCACCCACAGAATGTATTCCAATCTGTTCACTTTTTAATTTTTAATCAATCATTTTGTGTTGTTGACAAAACAGGGCAGAACTGGTAATGGAATTGCAGTTAAAAACAGCCACAACGGTCTGACCTTTAACCTTTCACCTTTCTCTCTCCCTGCAGGCCACAGTTGCAGCATTCGCAGCCAGTGAAGGTCACTCTCACCCCCGGGTGGTGGAGCTACCCAAAACAGAGGAGGGTCTGGGCTTCAATGTGATGGGTGGCAAGGAGCAGAACTCTCCTATCTACATCTCCCGCATCATCCCAGGGGGCGTGGCCGAGAGGCACGGGGGCCTAAAGCGAGGGGACCAGCTCCTCTCCGTCAACGGCGTGGTATTTATTAAATTATTTACGATTATGAGAAGGCGTGAAACTCTGTCTACATGAAAAAAGTCAAAAGAACTGTTGTTTGACTCCCATCATTTTAGCCAAATACAATTCAACAGAAATACTGTATTACAAGGTATTATTTTTCTATTGTCATGCTTGACATTTGTCCTAACCAACCACATACCAGCTAGGAAACTATTTGATAATGTTCGTCGGCATGTCTAAATGTTAATGATTGGAATTATTACATTGACAAAGTCGGACAAATCCCTCTTCAACTGTGATGCATCTCATAACATGTAACATATTTTGTTATTCCACAAACTTTCCCCCCCAATTTGTGAATATGTACAACAACAACCTGTGTCTGTCATCAGAGGTAGAACCAAAGCATACATTTAGGATCTACGAATTAGGTCAATTTAGGGGCAGCATAGGCCAGTTCGGCAACATAAAACACAGGGCACAGTAGTTTGGGTTTTCAGTCACTTTTTGCTGAATCCTATTCCAAAACCACCATAAAATAAAAAACACAGTACACAGTATTTTCAAATATGATCGGAACAAAAAGTGCCTTCTTCAGATGAACCATAATAAAATATGCGCTTCTAAAAGCAAGCCTCATTTGATTTTTGTGCTTTCCAGAATTGGAAAATGAAATGAGTATTTTGCTGCAGCCTAACCTTCTCAACTGTTGCCTACAAAAAATGTTTGGACAAAGTTTATTTGATTCTGTTCAAACCAATTAAACATCAACCGCTGCTCCGCACTGAAAGGGTGCCATGGCAACCTTGGTTTAATCCCAGGGTGCATCACAGACAGTGGAGACCGAGAGGCCCCAGTGGGTGCTGTACACTGGCCTTGCAATGATTATGTGTATTGGAGAGGAGGCCAGAAGGGCAGACCTTCTCTGATCATACTCTAGTGACTCCTTGTGGCGAGACGGCTGCCTGCATGCTACACTCTATCACTTCTTAAACGTGCTAACGCTTATCTCTCTCCCCCTCTCTCATTCCCATTTGCTGTACTTCCCCAGAGTGTGGAGGGGGAGCACCACGAGAAGGCGGTGGAGCTCCTGAAGGCAGCCAAGGACAGCGTGAAGCTGGTGGTGCGCTACACGCCCAAGGTCCTGGAGGAGATGGAGGCTCGCTTTGAGAAGCTCCGCACGGCCCGCCGCCGCCAGCAGCAGCAGCTCCTCATGCAGGCGCAGCAGCAGCAGAACCTCAGCGCCCAGATGAACCACATGTCGTAGGTGAGGCTTTTCATTGCTTTAAGGTTGGGGGACCATAGCCTGCTCACAGGTCTGTTTGTACTTCTATGTTCATGTTCAGAGCATAGCAAGACAGCACAAACAGATCTGGGACCCTGCTAGTCGGCCGCCAAGGAGAAGCTGGATCCACATGGATAACATTAACAGCTGGTACAGTAAGTAGGTGATATACTCAACATGACTGGTCGCTGAACTGGAAATAATATCCCAAACAGGTCAGCAAACTACATCTATACTGTTAGATCTGCTGTATACTGTCCTAAGGATATTTCAAGTATTTTAGAACCTTGAAAGTTTTATGGCATTCAAACTTCGCAGTGTACTGTTTTTGAGTGAGCAGTGTCCAGAGAAACTAATTGCACCCTTTAAAAGTACATTACATGTTATTTCACAACTGAATTCATGTTGGACCTCACTTCTGGTGATTTTGTTCACTGCACAGATAGCATGGTTAAAATGGTTTTACGCACAGACGCGCGCGCGCGCGCGCACACACACACACACAGTGTATAGGCACAATAGAAACTTACAAAATGATACCAGGTGTCCTCTTTATACCATGGATTACATCAATTCATCAATCATTCTTCACATTTTGCCTGGAGCACACATTAAAGGGGAATTACTTCAAATATTGAAAATGTGTCGAGGTTCATAAATCCCTCATAAAACTCATTGTTGAATGTTCTGTCACAGTGAAAGCACTAAACTCAGGATGCAATTGAAATGTGTAGCATGTACTGCATTTTATGTGAAACAATTGAGTCACGGTTTAAAGTTTTACCTAGACTTGAAAGAAGCATTCAGCTGAGCACTCTTCAAACATATCTCCAGGGGACACGTCTCAAATTATTTAACACCTCCCGCAGGCTAAGGAATCGTCCGTGTCACTGATCATTTGATACTAACCGTCCTCATGTAGCTGTTGTTCAGTATGTGTTACGACACTGCTCAGGCAGTGAAAGGCATATTTGAAAGCTTGTGGACCTGTGAAGGGGAGACAGGGAGAGGGAACTGAACAGGGATCACGTTGTGTCAATGCTGGCATGTTGACTACAGGGCTTTGATACGATGGGTAAGAGACTGGTGCCCAAGCATGCGGCATTCCCAGACAGACCACTAGGCAGCAAGTACCATGGGATTGCATGGAGTCCGTGCTTTGGGTACCTTTGACATACTGCCGAGCTATTCTATCTCTCCCTCATTCAGTACCTGTGAGGGCTAGCCAAGGCAGAGGAGACAGTAGGCTTTGCTATAATCTCTGTTCCTAGGAGCAGTAGGCACTGACAACACATTTACAGGAATTTGGAATCGGCTTCTCAGAGTTGAATCAGCTTTTCAACTCAGAGTACCAGTTGATATTTTTTATTCTTATTCCTCTGTAATATATAGCATCAAATGTTACTGATTCTAAGTACTGAGCGGTCAAATAGTTTTAGGCATTGCTCTCAGCTTTTCTACATATTTCTTGTAGGCTGTTCCAAAAGAAGAAGAGGGAGTGAAGGACATTGAAAGGGAGGTTCAATTTCCACCTCTGTGCAGAGGATCCTGAAGGAACCACCAGGCAGTGGAGAACATGATGCTTTTAAGCAGTGAAGACTCTCTGCATTTGATGTACCAACAACAGAATGAAGCTAAAACTGAGAGCAGTGTCCTGAAATGTAAACAATGGTGCTTCAAAACGTGCACGGTTATTTGAGAAATGGAGACTACTGCTGATAATCATTAGTTTGACTATCAATTTTTTTCTGTTCATTTTAAGTTGTCCTTTAACAGTTGAACGTTGTGACCCTCCTTCATGTCATTTGTGATACTGTTACCTTTTGAATCTGTTTTGAATTAATTTTACTTGTTTTGACTTGTTTTGCCATGGCTTTGTACAGTGGTATTTCTATTATTTGATTCCTATTTTTGTGCTTGTGTCTATGTGGGAATGGTCATTGATTTCTTTTCTTTTTTGTCAAACTTGTGCTGTTTGGATAAATGTGAACAATTTTGTACCTAATACCGTATATTGTAGCAAGAACAGATTTTGTATGGTAACTTGTAGATTTAGCAATAACATATTTTGGTTGGTTTTCCATTTCACACGAACTGAGTCATAGAGAAACACAGTATATGGGAAAGACACAAAAGCTGACAATGTTATGCTAAATAAACTGTATCTTATGCACTGTGTGTCATAAGGCAGGCTTCAGCCCTTCAAATATAATGGCAACAAGGGATACCAAGTGAATGAATACATTCATGAAAACATGTCATTCAAAGAGATTCTTTGAATTTTACAATTGAATAGGCAAGTACAATTTCTGTGCAATATCATAATTGGACTCTCAGCTCTCAAGTAAGCCATTTAAACTAGCCACTCGCATCACAGAGATCTGTACAAATTGATCATATAATTAAATATACAGATTCATATAATCTATAATTGTTTCTATAAAATGTATATAATGACAAATAGAATGTCAAACCATTTGAATATCTATTAGGGTTAATCATATGGTACACTTTCCTTTATTTTTAAATCAATCTATTTTATAGTTTATAATCTTTGAGATTTACATAAAGTTTAATGTTCCACAGTGGTATGTGCACGTTTGTTAACATGCAGATGATTATTTAAAAGATATAATTATATAGCGTTTATTGCCCACTGTACAATTCATACCGGAATAGCATGGTTAATGGACTCCTGCCTTGTCACCTTTACATTTTGACAATCATTGTGAGTAAGAGACTGTGGAATGTTCTAGGCTTCTAAAGACACCTGTTTCAAACTCTTTCTTTTAATCCTCTTAACTATTGTATGACAGTGTTCTCATGACAAGGAACGATATTTAAGTGTAAGAAGTTGCACCGTGAATGCACTGAAACCTTCGAAAACCAATTGATGATCAACACTGATCAAAAGACGTTTTGTATCTGTAGTACTAACTTTACATTAGATGGTTTTCCTGGTAAGCAAACTGTAGTGTGTATTCTCTATATAGTTATTTTGTGGGTGGGTACTGAAGTAGTACCAGACCATTTAATGTGCATACTGTGTGCAATGTGCCACCCTGATAGTCCATCCAGACGGAGCTGTAAACGTGTTTTGTTCCTCAACCTTTGAGCAGTTAATCTTCCACAGATCCCTTTTGTACATTTACTTATTCTCTTTCTTATTAATGACTTGCATTTTTGAAGCTGGACATACTGTACTTACCGACTGAACAGAAAAAAGACAATGCCCGGTGATATGCAATTGTTATACATATTATATTTGTATAAATAAATATATGTGCGTGTGTACAACTACAACTTCGTTGACCCTAAACTGCCTGGTTATCTATTGTGTATAATATGCTTTTCTGAAATTTGGGGCAAGACTTAAGAGCTGTAAAAGGCTACTATGAACTATGACCCCTGTCAGTCTAAGCTGTGAAGGGGGTTCAGGGCAGCACTGCCCAGTGAAGGGTTTGTGGTTCAGACTGAGCCTTCAACTGATAGGTTGGGCAGAGGAAATGGGATGAAGTGACTGACGCTACAAGCATTGAAATATCTATTAGAGTTAATAAGCATAGGATTTTAAGTATCAGAACCAAAGTGCCTACGTCCCCATTATCCTAGAAGGCAGACACTGAAATTTATTCTGGAGCTCAGTGGTCCTTATTGAAACTAATGCTGGCAGTGGGCTGGTGGGCAGTTGTTCACTCAGAATGAGGCTGTGGATTTGCTGGCACCACAGTTTACACTAGGCAAGCAATGCTATATGTTCAAATATACACTCCTTAGAGGTTTCAATCAAGAATGTGTAATTAATAAACAGTGACTCAAACAGCGACTGGAGGGTATGTCACTTTGTTCTGTATGGTGGGGCATTGCATCCATGTGACCTCTTTGGCTTGCCTTACCAATCTACTCCAAGCTATAACTCTGCTTTAATACCAAAAAAGGATAACAAATACTTTATATGACACTACATTAAGGCAAATCAAGAATGAAAGGCCTGAAATACTAGTACTAACAAATTTGAATACAGTGTGCTATACAGTGGAAAACCATGAAAGATTGAATTTAAGCCTAGGCAAATGCCACACTCCCTCATTTGGAGCGCGGAAACCTGTTTGTAATTACTCTCACCTGTGTTGCTGATAACTGTCTTTAAGGTCCTCCTTTTATAGTGTTTTGTCGGTCTTTGTTTGGTTTCCATACCAATACAACCTTTTTCTGTTTGTTTCAGTTTTGCCACGTCTTACTTCTTTTTATTAAACGTCCTTTCAGCGCATGTGTCCTGCCTCAACTCTGCAACGTTACAGCAATACTAAATGGTATTATACAAAGTCTTTGTATGAATGTCAGCCTAATGAAGCCTTTTCCTTTATTTGCAATTTGTTAAGTTAACGTATACCATAGATCATTTAGCAATTTTGAAATTACAGTATAATTTGCCTTTACAGATACTTTGCTAATCTGCTAATCCAACACATTTTTCAGTTAGTGTTTTGCAGAGCATATTTTTAAGGTTTTAGAAAACACCGTTTTTGTCAGCAATGCTGGTCTTTCATATTGCGCTCGGATCCACTTGTTGTCTTTAGCCTGTATATTCTTAGTCTGTATATTCTTGAATATAGTCTGTATTTTGTTGTTTGTTTTGTGCTGTGCCGTTATTTGTTTGTATCTGTACTGTCCTACCTACCGGGCACCAGTGGCTCATGCAAGAGAACAAAAACATTTACAATGACCAATTATTGAGTTTGGCCATTTGTATCCGCATCCACCCGACAACTTGATTCTTGCAAGCATAAACGGCACTGAGATATTCCGCCTGTTTACAGGACTAATATGAATTACTAATGAAAAAAAAACATTAAATTTACCACACCCTTCTAATATAATCAATAATGTAGTAAAACGTGTAATATACACGCCTCCTAGTTTGTCTGAGCAATGTGCTTAGGGAGAAAGTTGGCATCACTTGAGCAAGTGGGTTAATATTTCGACTTTGGAACTCTGGCTGACAGAGAATTACAGGACATCACTAAGTGAATGCTTTTGGTAGATTACCTTCTCAGCTCACATTTTTCATTTGAACTGTTAACGTTCAATCTTCAGAATATGACCGATTAGAATCAAATTTCAGTCAGGCGGTTATTGGAATGACACTGAATGATATCACAGAACAATATCACAGTTAGTCAGTGCGTGCTAATTAGTTCAGCAATTAGAATGGCTATATAACAGGATTTGTCAGGAATGTGTTCAGCTATATTTGAGATTTCAGTGTTGTGGTCAATTAATATTGATAATGTATTCAATTTAGGAGTCACACCGAAAATAATATACATTATTTGATTTTGTCATAAAACTTGGTAGGCCTCATTTGTTGGAGTGAATGGTAGGTGATCGGAAAAATAAAACATTATTATTATTGAAGCAAGAATGTTATGACATTACAAAGAAAAATATGGGAAATACCTCCATCTTGTGGTAATAAAGAACAGACATACATGAGGGACTGGCAGGGTACTTCTATTCCATGTAGCAGTTGGGAGAGTAATGAAATGGGAATGCAGTATATCACATGTAATTAATGGCCTAGTAATAATGTAGCTGATGCAAATTACTCTCCTGGTTGATGTTTGTACCCTTGGCTCACTACCAGGGGTCCTCTGTATGTGTGTCTGAGTGGGGGAACAATATCTCTGTCATCTCATGTCGCATGCCTGGTGCATGAATGATTAATGAATCATAACCAAGGTTTAGCCATGGAAAATTACTTCAACGCATGTGAAGCTTTGTGGCCAACAGTGGCTTAATGAAATAGAAGCCCTTGCCGATAGTTTTTAACTACTGGTAGGTCCCAATCACCACTGAATGCTCACAGAATAGTAGGGAGCCCATCATAAATATTTACACCTTTAGAGTCTGTAGCAAAGAAGTGTCACATGAAGAGTTTCTATGGATTCAGATGGTTGTCACAGTGTGTTGTGTGGTAATAGGTCAAGTGCTATGGGTGTTGCATAACCTGTTGGTTCAACTCAACTCAGGTTAAAAAAAAGCTGTGCTTACTTGGATTTTACTGTTCTATTATGAATGCGTAAAAAAAATTTACTTGCAAAACTACATAATCCTTTACCTGAAAATCGTGGTGGTTGCTTTAGTTCCTTCCCACAGCAAATGTTGTGGTAGTTAAAGTATTTGATTTTTTAAAATTGAATTAGAATTTTACTTATAGGGATAGTCGTCAAGTGAATGATTTGTGTCAGACCCAGAAGTTTTATTGTTTGCAGGGTAAGCCTATTTAATGTTGAGTGGACTTGTTGAAAAAGCAAGAAGAAAAGTGTTACTATAAGACCATTTGTTGAAACAGTAGTGTTTCAGCTGTAATTAGGGGTGTTCATGATGAGAAACATTTGTTACTACAGAACAAACAAGTACAAACAACCTCCCTCTCCTCCCAGCTCCACCCACCATGCTGACACTGACCATCAAGGGACTCTATTGTGCCGCATTTATTTGAAAGAATAAAAAAACTTGTAACATGAATCATTGAAAAGTCTATTAATCACGCTAACAAGGAAGAAAAAAGAAACAAAACTTGAAAGTAACAAATGCAATAGCTTAAATACATCTTGTTTGAATAATACAAACATAAGAACAGTTATATGAAATGGATGAATTAAATATGTTACATTTGGAATAATGTTGTATAAAATAAACAAAAATGTATATTACATATTTACAATCTTATTTACAAAACCAACATTGGCAGGTGCTGACTAAAACTCCTCTCTTAAATTAGGTTAATTAAACAATTCTGGCATTTGAAACTCCTTTCCTTGATGTTAACCATCATGAAATAGGAACTAAATGTGGTATGTGGTTTAAATTCAGGGCTTGTTTTTCACAGTTTAATGCAGGTTTTCTTCACAACACGTGGTACACCGGTCTGTTCCCGGGGCTTTCTGGAGTACAAGGTTGGGAGTCAATACTGGATGGCGAGAAGGGAACCGGAACCATATCTCTGAGCCCAGCCGGGGCGCTGGTGTCCACTGAAGAGAGGCGATCCACGATGTTGGACAAGCATGCCAGGCTGGAGGCCCCAGCACCTCTATCTCCAGAGCTTCCTGGACGGGGGAAAAAAACAAGATCAGACAGGCCAATGAAGGGACCACCATGTCCCATTAAGTCACTTTATAGACACATAATTCAGGTAACTTGTGATGTTAATTGTCCATATTGTATGAATCAAACCCGTCAAAGAAAACGTGGACTAATTACTCAGTTTGTACAGTTGGTGGCCAGATGTTATCCAGTTGCATTTATTCATTAGGCTGACATTCATTTGATATAAACATATCGTAATCAATGTGTCTTACCATTTTTAGAATAACTGTAGTTGTTGCCAAAGCTTGTGTTCATCTGAGGCCACACGACAGGACTATTGCAGTCAACCTACAAGACAAAACAGTCAATAAATGTTAGAAGAACGGTCAAAACAATCAGCAGTCAAAGTGCAAAGTCATAGTATGTACACATCTACGATCCTGCAAATTAATTTTTAGACTAAGGTTTGTAAATGGAGTACAATTACGTACGGCACTGAGCTGACAAGTATTGAGCTACAAATATTAAATCATATTAGATTAAAGGCACAAAAAATCCCCTTTGTCACTGGCAGGCAGGGTAGGGCTCTTTATTTCACAGCCACCTCAGGGCCAAAGTTACAGGCCGCTCCCATGATCTGCCCTGCTTTAGCCGTGGCTAATCGATTGTATCAGTGGAAGCAACACCAGTTTTTGCAAGATGACACTTTCTCCCAGTAAATCTGCAGAAAATCCTGGCAGCGGCAAAGAACATGCCGTCAGGATGGAATGCAGGAAAGCACAGTCTTTCCTGCCAGACTTCAGTAAGGTGGATTTAGCAGGGTTTAATAGGCTATAAAGTGTCCGGTGGTGGGAAAGCCATTACACCATCCGCCATCATAAAGATCCATTCTATTCAGCATTGCATCACCTTCTAACCATTGTGCTGCAGAGCTGATTGAAATCTTCGCTGGCCATCTGAGTAGGTATTTATGCAGTGAGGTAACATGCATGCACCAAACACACTAATTAAAAAAAGGACATTGTTGTCCAGATGAACATAATGCATCATGCTTAACAAAGCAAAAACAGATGTTTCTATCAAATGATGCAGCCAAAGACACGTAAATGCAAAAGGGCACATTTTAATTGAAATCCCCCAACAGCACAATTAGTGCAAGTGTATTCAATTAAACTTCTAAATTAGAAGTGAGCCTATTCTCCCCTTCAGATCCGGAGATAAACTCTGAACGCATGAAATGTCATTGCATTATCAAATTGTTATAATATGCATTCCCAGAGACCTCGGAAATTAAGCTACAAAGCTAGATGCCCGAAACAAAAGGGTTTAACTCAAGATCCTGTAAGATGCAACAAGACAGGCTGACAGCGAAGCGATCCATCATGTAAATGGAGTACGCTGAATTAGTCCAATGGGAAGAATGTTTCAGCAGACACTAAATGCGCAGGACAGGGTAAAGCCATAAGGTTAGGCACACAGAGATAAGGATAGTCACAGAAAAGCTGCATAGGAGTCAGAGAGATCTGGGTCTCACCATGCTGTCAGAGCAGCTGGACAAGGGGCTCCCAGGCTCCGAGCTGCTCTCCCCAGGCAAGCTGTAGTAGTTTTCCACCTGCTCGTGGAGCAGCTCCTGGAGGCTTTCGATGTACTGGATGGCATTGCGTAGGATCTCCACCTTCGGTAGCCGTTGGCTGGGGTTGGCAGAAGTGCACCGCCTCAGAGCTTCAAAGGCATGGTTCACCTTCTTCAGCCGGCGGCGTTCCCTCATGGTTGCGGCCCGCCGCCGGTCCACCGTGCTGGATTTACGCTTGCAGGCCTTGCAGGCCCACTGGAGGCAGTGGCCTGGCTGGTGAGGAGCCCCGGGGACCCGTACATGCTCGTCCTCCTCTGAACCATCCAGTTCCCCGGGTCCAAACTCCTGGCCCTCTGGCGAGGAGGCACAGGCGCTGTCGTAGAAGACCCGGGACGGGGAGAAGACATCCATGGCTGGGCTGTTGTTGTGGCTGAAGAAAGGAAGGAGGAAACTCGGAGCCGTGGGGTGAGAGAGGAGACCTCCGAGTGATATGAGAGGGCTGCAGCCATGGGGCCCCCCTTATATGCCCCCAGCCCAGAGCCCGTAAGACCCACATTGGCCAGATCTAATTACAATGCCCCATTGGCCCAGGCAGGCTGGGGTTAGCTCAGCTCTCCGCCCCACCCATACCCTCACCCCCAGTACCCTGCAGAGTTTCCCACATCTGCACTCCCTGGTGTCTTCCTACTCATCACACCACTACATGAATCCTATCTGCGCAGAAACTGACCCATCCGGAATAAACCGTATATATTTTTTTTTCAAATGGTTGCCAAACACCAACTGCCAAACATGCAAAGTGGAATGTGACAAAGCACTATGTGCTCCAACTTGACAAATGTAGGCTACTAATATTGCAGTGATCCAACACACACAATCTTAAACATAATTAATCGTCGGGTGTTATGGAGGTTAGATCTATTCTCAAAAACTTAAGAGCAAAGGGGTGGGCTGTTGTAGAGTTATTTGCTAATTTTACGCTTGAGATAAATAGCAGCGTTGCAGATGCAGCCCAGCTGCAAAGTGAGGTGTAACATTTCAAACCCCTAGAATTCACATTACCGCGCTCCTAACTCATCACTGAAGGTGTCATGCACGGTTTGTCGATGTTTGTAAAAGCTCATTAAAGGATGATGGTCATTATAAAGGTAATTAAGCAATCAACGTGAGGGTGCCACTTTGTAAATCATTTGCATGACCTACTGTCAAAAGCCAAACATAAACCATTTGCATAAATCGCAATATATCTCAAATGGTGTTCAAAACAAGTCTAAAAACATCAAATAATGACTGGATTTGAAGTCTGTTAGAACCTTGGTCGAGTAATAAGACCAAGTAATAAGAATTTCCTGAGTATTTTTTAACATTCTGTCTGTAATTATTTTTTTAACCATTTTGTCTGTAATTAATGTTAATGAGCAACTAACATTAATGATGTAAGCTGAAACTCCGAGGCCGCAGGCTGAACTGTACGCATGAGAAACTAAACACCGATGAAGATATAATGAGAAGCCTGTTTCAGTCGTCTGAGTAATTACTCGCGCTTTGTGCGTGTTGACAGCCTACAAGAATACAATGCGGATATTTCTCACAACGTGTCAAAACGTTTGGCCGCCTCCATCTCTGGGAACCGCGCACACCTAAGAAAACACCACTGTAGGCCTACCTGCCACTGAATTGCCGTCAGAGTTTGTATTGCGCACAGCTGAAGAAGACATTGGCGTGAGTCTGGCCACCGAAGCTGCCGATGAGATCAAAGACTGTACTGACTGTGAACAACCCCAACAACACGGACAACGAGAAAACCTGCCAACAATCGATTTAACTAATTGACACTATGCGCAAGCATATGGTGTTACTGGCGATACATCAGGAAGAGACTGGCCTATGAGCTGCTCTAGCCGTTGTGTACACTCACTCAGGTTTTGTGATCTGAGGTGCTAGTGGTGTCTCCTGGGAACCGGGGTTTGCTTTTTATCGCCTGTATTCCGGAGTTGTTGTCAGGGGTCAGAGCCAGAGTTAAGTGTGGGGCATTAGGTTGGCTTTAATGTCCCTTTCCCTCACGTTTGAAACCCTTATTTCTTCCAAATTGTTCATGCTTTGATTTCCTGAAATGTTATGCCCCTCTTATAGGTGTCATATATCAAATGTGTAGACATCCATAAAGGTTTATTTACCCCAGATACTATGTTTTCCAGATGGAAACCTATTATTTTTTATGTTGACATTGAAAACATTTTATCTAAGGAACAACGTGTTTTAGACTGATACAGTCATTCAAATGACTTCACTGACCTGTTAAGAATGGTCTAGCATTTCAATTTTGCATATAACCACTGTTTTATATATTTTCCCCAAGGTCCAAAAGTGGCTGGCCATTTCTTAATGAGTGCATTAGATCATATCACATGACAAGGGTTTTTGATTGGCAACACCACTTGTCTGGCATGGAGCTGTAGTGCACTGCCAACTTCAGTGTAGTAGGAATCATTTCGTAGCAGGATATTATAGGAAAGTCAGGCATTTCTCCTCAAGGTTGATCCCCTCATATAAAATATCCCCTTTCATTGGCCTTGACTTTTAAGCACATCCTCAACAGCCAAATCCATTTCAATACAAACATCAGTGACAGTGAAATCACTCATCCTCAATTTTCAACACAGCGAGGACAATATGCCTCCACCTATAACACAGTACAAAGGAGGTATTAGATATGAATTATAGAATAAACAGCATTACATCCTAAACTGATAAATTTACATCTAAATCCTAAAATAACAGGTCCTTATGAAATTATCTCCTTTTCAACTTAAAGGTGGTAATTGCTGTTATTCCAAGGTTTAAGGCCTCAAGGTTGAGCAGGTGGTAGATTCTGAAAAAAATAAATATCTATGATTTTATCCAAAAACAAACAGTAGATTGACAAAGTCATTTAGAGGGATCTAGGAAATCCTTAGAACTCATTTGGAATTGATAGGAAGACGCTTACAATTCTCATGGACACTGGGAAACAGGCTCACAAAATCACTGTGAGAAAGCTGCTTCAATCCCATTAAAATAACATACTGTGGGGGGGCTATCTTGTTTCAGTTTGGTTTTGAGACAACCAGACATGAAGGGAAAGATGTGAACAGACAGACCATACACAGTTTGATAGCGTGTATCAGGCATCAATAAATCGGGATTTACATATTTATTTTATCTCATTAAAACTGGAAGCATGGGTGAACTTAATATTGATTTGCTGTTAAATGATTTGAATAGTTTTGGTACGTTGAGTATGTAATCTACTGTTTTGGGGGCAAAAAGCTGAAAAATGTTAACCTAAAGCACATTTACACCAAGAGTGTAATGTTAGTCAATTTTTACCTTAGCTGGTAATGGAAAACAACCCTCCTCAGAGTACATTTCTATTGCCTATATTTCACATGTCCAGGGATGAAAGTAGCGCCCGATTTCCACTCACGTGTTTTGCTGAATATTGTTTTTGCAGGACTTCTAACCACAACTTCTATACTATTTATTCTGTCCACACATGGGTCTGTCAAGGCTTCCTACTAGCCCAAGACACTGCAAATCTGTTTTTCTAATTATTTGGTAGGCTATAGTTTCCATGCTACTATTGGTGTATATGGCCAGTGAAAAAAATTGCTGGAAAGTAGAAGGTGCTAGCCAAGGAAGGAGATAAGTGGCAAGAAACTGAGACTCATGCCAACAGCAATGGACACTTTCAATTCAGACTCTAGTGGTTCCAATGACAGTCACCAAATGTCATTGCACTATGTTTTTTTTGTAACTGACTTTTCTTTACATTCAAGTCGTGTGTGCACAGTGCACTGTGTGCGAGCTGGAACTGTTTTAGGAGGGCTAACATATGTCGGTAGCTGACAAGAACGCCAATTTAAGTGATTGTTTGACGATCATACGAAATCCCATCATGACAGGTTGTGTTTATGCCACGCTACAAGGTGATATAAACGTTATATGACAATTAGACAATTAACCCTATGAAACCATAGGCTACTATATTTATAATTGTAGTGTAGTCTATGGCATAGATTAGATTCTATGCAATTGTAACAACTGGATAGGTAATGAATAAGTCATGCGTCAGTGGGAGGGGTATTTGTATGTATAATCAAGAGGGCTGAGGGATGAGGCAGTCACAAAAGGGTCAGTGGGGCAATGTGTCAGCCACAGAGATCTGAGAGGCAGCGGAGCAGTTCTTGCTGTGATGCACCTTAAGGTTAGCATAGCAGTGGCCCCTTGGATCATAAACAAATGAGTCAACACAGACACTGATGCACAGTGAGTAAACAGCCTGCCCTGAGTTGTAGTGTAGGAGCCAGCATTCACGTTACTTCACAGTCCCCTGTAAACATTTTGTAAATCAGCAACCTTTTGGTTATTGGCCCAACGTTCTTGTTTTCCAGTCCAACTCTGGTGCATCCCTCAATCTTCTACGAGTGATAATCCAACTGCAGACACAATAGCAGATTGAGGGGATGGAAGGACACGTTGATTTCTGTCTACCCCTTTTACCATGTTTTAGACTTGAGGCATGACGTGCAGGCCGTCAGAAGTGATGGCTATACTATCTTTCACATGTTTAGTGTCTCTGTGTCTCTTGGTGAGCAGTCCAGATGATAAGCAGTCACAGAGATTCTTAGAGACCACAACTTGAAAAAACATGTTCACATTTTTTCAAAAGGATGAGACTTCCTCCTTCATTGGTTATGCTAATGGTTTCTCATAAGGGTGGTTATCTTCCAGGCAAGAGTTTCCACAAAAGATGAAAGAAATATCCTGTGGTTCACCTCTGGAGATGCAGAAGGAATACTGGTTAGTTGCTTTTCTTCTGCTTAGTATTATGCAAAATTTTAGTGGGCTGTCTTGACATGATTTGACGTTGTAATGTATTTGTATGTCCAGTTGGAGGGAAGTGTTACAGGGTCTCTGTGGACGATTAATCTACTTGCCTGGTTTAATTTATCGACTGAATGATCATTGATGGTACAGAAATATAATTTTTAAAGAGGTTAGATTTAGTAGCACCCACTGTAAAAAAATGTATATAAAGCAGGCAACAGTTCAATAGCTCACTGACCCCAACTAGCATTCCATGAAGAGGACGTTTTTACTCAGCAAACATGAAACTATTGGCCCGATTTGGGTATTGTATGACCACTGGGGGTAGTTGAGAAGACTGTTGAAACCATAAGCTACTGGTGGATAACAGTCATTGGTTTACATGTTGTCTGTAAGGTGTGGTACTGAAAAGAGGCTTGTGAATGTCAAAGATAAATTTTCAATGACAACATTCTAACAGTGTAATCTTTATGGTAGACTGGTACTGTATCTAGGTTAATATGAGAATTGATTACATCAATTATGTAGGTCAATACATAGGATTGCAATGCCAAAAAGCATCTAAATAGCTTCACTCTCAGAAACATTACACATGTTAGCCCCGACCATGCAGGTAAGTTGATTCTCCCTATAGCTCCACTTCTTCACTCGCCTGAACTTATGTATTATAGTGGCCTTCTCTCATGTTAATTCTCATCTATGAAAAAGGACATAAGGTCTTGAGGCCAAATTTAACGCATGACCATGAACACAGGTAAATGTATTTGTTGCATAAAATTGCTTACAAATTAAGCAAAATTTGATGATGTATCCTGCAGTTGTTCCATAAACAAATTTGATAATCTGCTATTTTATCACTTTTTATTATCACGTCAATTAAGGGTGATATAAATCCAAACTGAATGCACGTAACTATTGAAAGCACTAATACTAAGCAAATACTATGTAGTCTCCCTATCATGCTCTTATTTCTCGTCCATGAAAAAGGACATTACGGTTTGAAAGTGACAAAAGTTAACATAATGTACAAACATGTTAGGATACTGTAAGAAACAAAACAATGTATTGACCTACTGCACTGCTAGCTGGCAAAATTGCAGTCAGTGGCTATCTACAAAAGACAGGACAGAAGAAATTCAACACTATAATTAACTTTAATACAACAAATTGATTCCCAGTTTTCACGCAGATGATCGTTACATTGTAGTTTGAGATGACGTAGAGGCACTTATGTACTGGAAGGAATTGTAGTCTTGAAAGTCTTTAATGTTATAAATTAGCATGTACAAGTTTGTAGGGTGGATAGACACATTTATAAAAGTCACTGTGTCCAGACAAGATTTACATAGTTATCAGTATGCTAAGCATGGATATTGGGTTTTGCTGCAAGGTTTTGCTGCAATATTTCTGTCTATTCGCTTATAGTTGGTGAGGTGTCTGTGCCTTTTAGAAGTCCTAGACACGTCACGTATCCCCACAATACAGTCCCACCCATTGCAATTCAGATTTTGATTGGTTGATCAATTTACATTTAAGGTAATTAGCAGACTTTAATCCAGAGCAACTAATAGGAGTACATTCAATCACTCGGACTTCTTAGGTAGTTGGACAGAGGCGATAATTATAACCATGGATATCTAGCTACATACATATTTGGTCAAGTGATATAGCTAACTAGCTAGCCACTAACAAACAAGTTTTTCCTTATTACCTAGAGACTTACTGAAACCATCCACAACGATATGGTAGATAGAAAAAAAATGCATTAAAACATAGGAAACTTTATGCCTTAATGCATGTGATGTCAATATAGACTATTAATTTTAGTGCCCATCCCTAATACATAACTAACCAGTTCCATAGTAAGAACAATACTCCTCCCACAGACCCACACATACATCAACCTACACACTTTGATTGGAGAAACACCATGGCTTTATTATCACTGAAAGCTTGGCACCATTGCCTCCTGATCAACTTTCCATGTCAGATCACGGACAGTCCTAGTTTAGATGTGACTTAAGTTACTGGAGCTGACAGGATAAGCTCTCTGCCAGCTGGAACAAAGATATAACCCATGCTATTTCAGGGTCCACTGGATTTTGTGTTCTTCTAATACCTGTGAATACTAGAGGAATTGGCTGCTGGTGTTTACATGTGTGCTGGTTTATCTGAATTTAAATTCCACATGATCAAGTGGGTTAGTTGTGTTGCTGAAAGTCTGTCATATAATAATCACATACAAGCGACAGCATAATATTTCTAAATTTGGTTGTGGTTCAGCATTTTTACTGTTGTTATGTCAGTCAGATTACAATAAGCCATGTCCATTTTAGGCTACGTACAATGTAACTAAACTTGTAGACATTTTGATGCTTCTTAAAAGAAAATTCAATACAAACATTTGTAAAATATGGGTGTTTATTAAGTTTGAAAATCCCCAATAAAATAGCCATTCTATGAGTCGGCATTAGACATTAGGAGTTTAAGTTTTAAGGAGTTGACTAAGTGTATTCAAAGTACCAAACAATGCTATGTCATATTTAACCTCCTGAGACCCGGTGTCCAGATATGTGGACATTTTAGGCTTCCTGCACCAAAGCTCAGGTCTTAAGAGGTTAAACCAAATTCATATTTTTATCTTAATATATCAGGGTGATTTTATTTTATGGCTGTAACCAAAGTGATTTGAATAATGTTTAAGTCTATCAAAAGTAAAGACATTAAAAGACCATGATTGGTCTTGCACTACCTGTAAAGATGACATAAAGAAGGGGTTCTTAAGGTATATAGCTGACTGTGCCTATTCCATATTCATTCAGGAAATTATCTGTCAGTTGACCAAATATCCAGACTAATTTTTCAGCAACCACCAATATTATTAAAAATTAATTCAAAAGTGCTAATGTAAGAAAGCACAAAGATCCCTAATTCAGTAATCACCCCATTGAAATTGCCAAGCTTCTCCAAAACACACTGTTTTAAATGTGATCTCACCTTGTCTAAAAGTGACTTCACCCCAAGACACATCACCACCTATCATAGTCCCAATCAAAAGGAGTTTTGGGTGTGCAGAAGATTATTTGGGTTGGCGGATTCACAACTCTCTTAGTTTTATAGGCTAACATTTGATTTTCCTCTTATTCTGTCTTCTAAAAAATGATTTGTATATAAGGTAAGACTTTTCAGCTGGAAAGAGATTACAGATGGATGATGTTGTTATTGGAGTGAACCTTTAAAAACATTACTTAATCATTTGAAATAGAGATCTTATGCTCAGGACAGGGCTTTTCAGGCATAGAGATTACTTTTCAGGCATAGAGATTACTACAATTAATAATTGAAAGTGTTTTTAAAATTCTGAAATATTTTTTGTATATATACAGCATGTACAGCATCAATAAATCTATACAGCATCAATGAACTCTATACAGCATCAAAGAAATCTGCATTTGTAGTGAGTCTGATTCACAAACTGGTACAAATCATTCAAACATCAATACCATTGCTGAGGTTTTAATTGCATGGTTTTCACTACATGTGTCAAGGCCATAGTGTTTACAATTTAGTTGGTATTTATCAAAATGTATCAAAACAAAAAAAATCTCTTAATACCTGACAATTATTTCAAATAAATAATGAAGTGCATAGTTAGTGATGAACAAAACAGAACTGTAGATGCCTTGTATAGGCTGCAATGCTTACAATTTATGTGTTGGTCAGTTCATATAAATACTTAAATACAATAATGAATCTCTTGAGTATTTTCTCCCTTTTGAATATAAAATAAGTTAGTTGTTAATATATTATAAAATATTTACAATTATTAAATGTTAATTTGGGAAATAAAAGGTTATAGTTTCATTTTTGTCAATCTTTACACGTCCTTTATACCAGTATTTTTTCTTAAGAAAACAGTGAACACATAATGCCCATTAATTTGTACAAACGAATACGTGAAAATGGAAACTAAAACATATGCATAAAGAAATGGAAATAATTTAGGAAGAGACAATGGAAATGTGAAATGCTGACGTCACTCGTGCGTGCTACAAAATTCCAACATATCATGCACTATTTTTGGGATACTTCTTCATTGCAAGACTTCTTCTCTTCACTTGAGATGCTGTCGACAATTGAGGATAGGCAAAGAAGGCTGGTGGATGCTGAAGACTCCGGTAAGCCTGGAATATATGAATCAAAAATATTATGAAAATATATATATATATATATATATATATATATATATATATATATTCAAATGTTATATATAACATATATTCAAATGTTATATATAACATTTGAATATATTTACCCATGTATTTACAATCAAGCATTTACACCAACCTGGCCTCTGATTTGTCATTGGTGCATTGGAATGATCAGCAGTGGTCTGCCAGTTGTGACAGGTCTTTTCCCAATGATACTCCTTATTAGACACCTACATGCACACACACGTATCAATTTTGTTATTTTCAAAGACGCACCTGTTATAAAAAAGGTACACTCAAGTAGTACACATACAGGTATAAAACACAGTAGGACATCTGTCATTATTGGAAAACTCAAGGTATAGGCCAGATAGTCTATTGCCAATTGAAGTAAATGCATAAAAATCCAGTGGCAAAAATACTCCAATTAAGCTTACATGGTGTTCTTTTGCGTGACAGTTATTTGAGCCATTTGGCGGCTTTTTTTCTTGATCATCCAGGGTATGCAACAGGTCCTGCAATTTCTCGATGTAGTTGATGGCGCTGCGTAAAATCTCCACTTTGGGCAGCCGCTGGTTGGGATTGGGCACGGTCTTTTTCTTTAACGCATCGAATGCTTCATTGATCTTCTTGAGCCGCCTTCTTTCCCTGAGAGTTGCCGCTTTGCGCCTGTCGGTCGGTGCAGACTTTCTTTTACAAACCTTACACGCCCAAATGAGACACTGTCCCTCGCAGTGCGGCTGAAGACCCGCTGGTGCGAGGACATGTTCCTCTCCGCTGCTGTCACATCCAGTTTCGGACGGATCCCCACCAGGCGACAATGGGCTGTCATTTCCGTGGTACAAAGGGGACACCCCCGCAATGTCAAAGTGCTGCAATGGTCCATGATCTCCCTCGAGATAGCGCAAATCATTAAAGAAATAAGTATTGGTCTCAAAAAGGTCCACCATAATGGTGTAGCCTACACTCGCACGGCCTATGTTTTGACAGTGGGACCCTGGTATTTAAATAGCCCAGTGACACAAGTCACCAGGCATATATATAGAATGTGAAACTCTATCCAACGCTTAGCTGTCGCAGTGCATCAAACTTTTTCAATGGAGTCTTTACTACCAACAGAGTTTGTGTAGAAAATAAATACGCGTTAACACCTTGCAATGAAAGCTGAAACGTTACTTCAAATTTATGACAGGTGTTTTCAATATATGTTTCACTGTGAAATGGTAACATACTGTACCAGTGCACATCTCGAAAACTCAACTTGCCGTTTAACCTCTTCTCCATGTAATCTTCATGCCCTGCACAAGTTAATCTCCAAAGCTGAACGATACTGTCCCTTAGCTAACTTGAAAAGTTCCAAAAGCAGTTGCAAACAGTTAAAATATGTATCTAAGTTAATGAACAAAGTAATAATAGAAATCTGTATTTTCATTCTGGTTTAAATGTTTTATCAAACCTTTTTAATCCTATACTGTATATCCTACATCTCAAACTTTTCTCAAAGACGCATAACCTAGATAGTGAGAATGGGTAAGTTCAGTTGTAATTTGTGGTATGTCCAACTATAAAAATAGATATGAATGCACACAGGCATCTAGAAGGAATAAATAGATCTTTGACTCTCATTCATCTTGAATCCATAAAATAGATGAAAGCCTTCCGTGATGTTATGTGGCCTTTGACATTAGTTCTACGATCTGCAGTCCGCTTCTCCATTGAATACAATTGGTTCCTGAGGGCACTTGTTTCTGCCTGGAGATATGGCATTCATGACATAATGAAACGTGTGCCTGTGAGTGGGCGGTACTGCTCAAGTATACTGTTGTGCATCTGCATATTATGGATGTCTCACTCTGTTCCCAGCTTTTCAGCTCCTGTTACCTTGTTGTGGATACCTGAGAACTATAAGAACTCCCTTCAAGTCCGGGCTCGGGAATACCTGTGCCATTCAATGAGACATCTCTCACCTAATAGAAAATGTCTTCTACATACTCTCTTGCAAACCTACTGCTATTACCTTAGCACTCGTATAACCTCAGAAAATGAATGGTAACCCTGTTTACACACATAGAACACTATTCTTCCAGTGTTTTATTCCAGCCTGGTAATGAACTTATCCGTCCAAGTGACACTTTAGGGAATGCTTCTAATCGTGTGATTTGGGGGTTCCACTGTCTGACAAAAAAGACTTGGTTGGTCCTGCTCTGTTCAACAGGACCATGTTCCACTGATGGCTAATAAGCCATGGATCAAATTGACAATTGATAGATGACAACTTTTGATGCTATCAGTTATGTATGCAAGTCACTTTGGATAAGAACTTCAGCTTTATTACAAAAATGTACATTTAATGATTAAAATAACTGAGTCATGAAACTTATCTAAATTAATAGAGGAATATAACCTACATATATCTTGTGTGGATCATTCACATGTAATGTATATAGAAAGGATTTCATGCCCCTTCTGTTTATTTATGTAGGTCTGGATGGCAGTTACATGTGGAATTAGTTTATTGGTGACAGATCACCAGATCTTTTTGGTTCTTGTCTTGTACTACTGAGGCATGGTTCCGGACACAATTATTCCCATTTGAAAAAAGGTTTTTAAAATTTTGTTAGAGCAGATTTGCTAATCTCACATACATTCACTTCTCTTCTCATCTATAGTACTTATTACACGTCAATAGCAACCAAGTATGAAAACTTATAATTTTTTCTTAATCTTGTGTAGTGCATAAGTAGTAATTCAATATTTTTAATAATAAGGGGATCCATGTGGGCCTGGCATTGTGGTGTCGCCTCAGAGTCTTGCTCTCCCCAGGGCTACTGTGTATCCTGCAATGGCCCATAAATCTTTGCTGTGTCAAGGGGGTGACTCTTCAGCTGTCAGGGAGAATCATGGGATACCCTGCCAAGAAACCCAAAGCACAGAGAGGGTCTGGCTTCCCTGGTGAATGAGGACAGATACAGTGAGGAGTCGATGCAGTCCAGAGTATGTGTAAATCTGCCCGGAATCCCAAGCAAGACGGGCGATCAAGTAAACAGATCTTCAGAGTGAAGTCAACATCCAAACCCAGAACACTGCAGACAAACTAGGCATGTGAATATGGAATACTCGAAAATAACAATAATGTAAACTGACTGTAAAGTATGGTACGACATTTACATTTACAAGATTCCAGGTGCAGGAAAATGACAATATATAACATTGTGACATTTTAGGGGTTTGTTAATTTAGTTCAACCACAAATTACAATTTCAGTGTAAAGTTCCCATAAATCTACTGTAAATGATCATGGTGTTGCATTAATAGACAAAACAGTGACCATCTAGTACTGATGGAATCCATTCTGAACTTATCAAGTTAGGAACTTCCTTTGATGTCACCAATGTATGCAATTTTACTATATGGCAGTGTTTTAAAACGCATACCTGTGTTCTATCTAGAGTGTATGGCAAGTAAGAAAGACGGCTGTCATTTTTCAAGAGCGATTTCAAACCTTAGAATGTTAAATGGCAAGTAAAAAACAAGTTTGCCAGAAGTTCTGTAGCCTTGAAATGCCTTGAAAACAAAGTACACACCAGAAATGTTTTGCTTTACTAGCATAAAGTGCCTTAATTTCGCTGTTTCATGTCCACTCAAGCACAAATATATTTCAAATTTTACAGATTTTAAGCGCTCTGCATTTTTTAATACTAGACAGTATTTTAAAGTTCACCCTTAAAAGTGCATGAGAATGCAGAACACAAGTAGGCTATAGCGTTTCAAACTGCCTATGTGCTGCAGAAGCTAAAATAACTAATAGGTAGACAAAAAGTTACTTTCTTTCCTTTATGTCTCTACTTAAAGATGTGGACACAAGTCACATGGCTTGGACTCGAGCACAACTCAAATCATATTTTGCGACTTAAGACATCACTAGGTAAAAAGAGAAAACACTTGCAGCAACTCGACTACGCCTATGACTTATGAATTAACTTGGACTTCAGTTGTTTTACTCGATTCCTTGTTTAGATTTTCCCACAACTTCGTCTTGAACCTCTCTCACCTGCGCGGCCCCACGATCACAGATTCAGTGTACTATGTTCTCAACATGCATCCATTGGGTGGAGATGGGGGGACAATAAAACAACACTCGACTCTAATTGGTCTTTTCCCAATTTCACTCAAACTAGACCTAATGTTCTGTAGGTGGTCAATTCGGACGTGATTGAGATGGCGTGATGGCATCTGGATAGATCCTGGAAATCGTTACAATCGAAACATGGTTTCGAGTACTATGTCGTGGTTGGAAGGCAAATGACAGCAGTATGCAAAACTATAATTACTGAGGCGATTGCCATAATAACTCTGTGAGACACCAAGACAGGTAAGAATGAAATGACGCCTGAAATGTGCCTACCTAGCTAGGATTTGAAATAACGTTAGCGAAATGGGAGATCTATTGAAAACTAAATTCTATTTAAAGAATTTCCTGGCGGATAAGCTTAGCAACAGTCTCATTCATGGAGGGTTATACAGTACGTTCCCCCATTCTCATTTATCATTGAGATTCCCATGGCTTCTCATTTCTTTGGCTAAGTACTTCTGGTAATATTCTTGAATTTTCTTGAATGCAATGGTTCTCTTTAGCATTTAGTTTTTTCGACGTGGACTGCATTTTTGTTTTGTTTTTAACATCCCTACAAAATAAGATTTAATCATCTCCTTTGTATTATACAATGTTTGTTAACCATTGACTTGAAGACCTGAAACCAATAATTAGGGACTTATGACTTGACTCAATTTCACCTGTGGAACTTGGGACTTAGCTGAGACTTGCCCATTATTACTTGGGACTTGACTCGAGACTTGAAGGTTAAGACTTGCTTGTGACTTGGTCCCATTCCACAGCCAAATGTATGCATTGTCCCCTGCTTTTATAGCAAGCTTTGAGGTGGTACCACCCAGCACACCTATCACAAAGGTTTGCCCTGCCCTCTACATTAGGGGAGGGCAAACCTTTTGGCTCAGGGACTACATCAGGATTTTGAAATTAAATGGTGGGCCACACATTTGTTTTGTAATTTGTTCAGCATAAATGATTTGCGGGCCAGAAAAGGGCAGTAATAAAAACATGTATACAGTAGGACCATTATAATGTCGACCCAGATTCAGATGTAAAAGAGTGGGCTGGTGAGATATTTTTTACTTCTCCTCAAAACGATTTAATTACCTATGGAATTGCCTACATTTATGACACAGTTGAACCTTTAGGTGGAAAAAAGGTTTGTTTTACTACTAAAATACCACCTATGTGTATCTACATTATAATCAATCAAATCAAATTTATTTTATGAAGCCCTTTTTTACATGCGCAGTTGCTTTTAAAAGTAAAACAAAAATCAGATTGTACTACGCATGCTGTAATTTTGACTAAAGTGTAAATTGGAAAAAAAATACTATTCAAAAACTTTATTGTAGAACATGATGCTATCTCCTTAAGGAGGTTGAGCTGGCCAATCAACAGTCTACAGAGGAATGAGCTGGCCAATAACTGTTATGGATTCATATTTGAGCTGAGCGCACCTGCATATCTGTGTTACATCAGTACTCTTATTCACAGTACCTCTTCCTCCCCTGCTTGACTGACTGTGGAGGAAGATAACTGGATGTCACATGAGCATTCTTCCTCTAAAAACCTGGTTACATTACTGGAATACTCTTCTATTTGTCGAACTGTTAACTGTAACCTTGTGTTGTTGCTGCGTGGTCCTCCTTATGTAACATGGTCAATAAGCCCAGTATTAACCTCCTTGCCAAAGACACGGAGGAGATTGCCTTACAGAAGGATATAAATACACATGACAATACCCTGAGCCAGACCTGTTGACACATTCCAGCTAATGTGGAAATGTACAACAAATCTGCAGAGAGGTCAACTAAAGAATGAGGTGAGATGTTTCTACTCTGCATTGGTCAAATCCTCTCTCTTTTTCGGTGTTGGTACGACAGTACTCCTCCCTCCTTACTCGCTCTGTCTCTTTCATTGCTGGTCGGGGCAATAGAAAGATCTGGTCTGTGTGTATGTTCTCCCACTGTCAGTGAGAAGGACAGATCCGGAGTGGGAGGGGTGCTGACACAAGGGTCTTAAAATGAACATGAACTTTAGGGACCTCTTCCCTTCCCGACCCCCGTCTCCATGCTTGACCAGGCCTCCTGCCCAAGACAGGCCGCACAATCATCGGGCTGTTTTAGAGGAAGCCCGTACCCAGCGTGACTGACACACCGTATATTACCCAGTCTCACACCTGGGATTTGACTTAGTCAATGAGAGGTTAAGTGGCCTGGTCATGGACATGATGACAGTGCCTCACCTGGGGTCATGAACCTTTGACCTTCAGGTCATCAGCCCCAGTGCCTTGATGACTAGGCTTGTTAATGTGTGGAAAGGAGGCCCAGTGTTATAATGAGGATATGTGACAAAACATGTAATGTAGAGTTAGATGTTACAGCGATTAAACGCACCTCTCCTTTCACCCTTTAACTGCATAATGTGTCAAAAAATGTCAGTTTTCTCACCGACATATTGCGTAAGTTGTAATAGCGAGAATATGTTGTTCTTACAATGTCTGTACAGAGCAAACAGAAACTGGAGACATGATGGATATAGTCCTTCACAGTGACAGAAGGACATGTTGTTAAGAAGTTTCCTCTCTTCTGTAAGGGTCCTGGATGCATTTCACCCTGGACCAAACCTCTTTCCCCCTCAGAGGCTCAGGAGGACAATGGGTCATCAGATACAGTGTCTGCACAGATTACCAGGCCGCAGCCATGAGGGGACTCGTCTTAAAGCCTCATGGTGTTTGTGTGTCTGACATGAGTGGAATAGGAAGGATCAGGGTCTGACAGCTGCCCTGGCTAGTTCATAGGAGAGAGTAGAGTTGGAGCTGGAGTACTGCCAGTCAATTCTGCTTTCACACAGGGGCTATAGCCCTACACAAACAAGGGTTCTCCTCAATGACCGAGACCAGATATGAGGCAGCATCACCCAGGGACTCTTTGGGCTACCGGTCCGTCTGTGGCTACCAACGATAGCATCTCCTCCCAGCGGCTGAAGCTAAGACACAGTGCCTGACTTCAAACACAGACCCTGGTCAAGTGCACTAGAAAGCAACAACATTGGTGCCCCCCCCCAAAAAAACGGACTGAGGCGCGCTGTTCGTTAATGCAAAGCAAACAGACGGGTCCTCTCACTCGCGTCCATGGCAGCACCAAGTGCTCTGGGTCATCATTGGGAGCTTGAGTTTCAAAGCAGAGGGGAAAATAATGATGGCATCTGCATTCTCCTGGGTGGACGAGGCGGATTTAGTTCAAAGAGCCCAGCGGCTGAAGTGCATCAATTAGCGAGGGAGAGAGGCTGTTGTAGGCTCCACACGCTGCTAGCTAACTCTCAGTGACCTCACATTCGCAGTATTACGTTATGAGGCTGTAATCATGAGTGTTGCACCCTGACCAGGGACTGATCATCACGCAGCCCCACAAATGGTGTGTTAGTGACGGACCGGCTCGTGAAGTTGTTCCCTGAAGATGGAGGCTAACAATAACAAGTGACAGAACACAACGGGCTACAAGCCAGAAGGCGAGTGGTCTAACTGTTTTACATGGGGTTTACATGCCAAACCACATGACAGTATGATGTTTTGTCTGATGTTTCAGTTGACACCGTTGACAGGACTCAACAGGTTGCCATTTGAGGTACAATACTGACTTAGTTTAGACCAGTCACAATCCAGAGTGATTGATCCTGTCCTCATTCAGCAGAGTGATGGATTCTGGGTGTTAGCCAGTGGCTTGTGTGTATCCAGACCCGTTCACTCATGGGGACTTGGGGGAGGGTGGGGTCATTGGGTTCTGGCCTTGACCCCCAGACAACACTCCTTGTCTGGACAGAAAGGCTGGATGTTCCCCACCCTGGCCCTTTTTAGAGGACATTTGTTATCTTAAAGTGACTTTCTAAACCACACATGGCAGACAGAATTAGGCTGACAGAATTCATTTGCAATCAAAATTAGGACAACTGTAAAGCACTGTAATCAGAAATGGGTGGATCTACTGTGTGCTTTGATGTGAAGTTGCTGTAAATTATCTGGTGAGACATGGATATCATTATTAATCACTCAGGCTCTGGGAATTAGCGATGTAGCCAGCGATGAGGCAAAAGTAAATCCATTCACCAGAGAAAGTGTGACAGTTGCCATAGCATCCACCGAGACAATGGTCACCCAATATTAGTTTTTCCAGTAGTCAGTAACTCAGTATATCGGTTCGGTTACAATGAAAATCCCCCCCGTCATGTAGATATGGGATGAAAAACAACAACAGACTTTGTAAAATAAACTCACAGGCTCCAAGAGAAACTAATAGGATATTGACAAATGTCAGTGTTGAAAACTGAAGAGGGATACTGCTATATTGGTTTCAATATCATTAAAACAACAGCTATTGGGGGCAGTGACGCGTCAGTTAAATGGATGCTAGAATATGATAGCAATAAAGCCATAGTTGGTAAAGAACACAACAATGTCTCCTAAAGCAGTGTGGAAAGACTTTGAAACGGAATCCCTTTTAATTTTATTCACTGATGCTATTGATGTTGTGTAGAATAACTTTTACACATTCTCAGAGGCAAATTTGAGATTTTGGTTTTAAAGATGACATTAGTTTCACTTAAATGCATTTCTAGATGTTTTCATTATTCTGATTACTAACACTTATTCATCGTTTTCAGAGAGCGCCTCTGTGTTTCAAAGTCTTATAGTTTTCTTGTTGTGGTTTTAGGTTGAGTACAGCTGATGTAAAAAGTGCAATATAAAATACAATGGTTCATTGATAGTCTGAGACGCAATTCAGAGAGAGAAATCCACAGCAGGCAGGAAATAGAAAAGAGACAGAATGATTTATTCTGCTCCTTTTGTAACTGAGTGGATTCAAAATGTTTTTGGTTGATTATAGCATTCCTGTAAAGTTAACTTCCAATGAAGTCAATACAGGATGAGACCTATAAAGGATCTCATTTACATAATTTAGCAGATGCTCTTATCCAGAGTAACTAACAGTGAGTAACTAAATGTCTTTTTTTGCCTAATTTTAACATTTGAATTGACTGAGAACACAGTTTCATTTGCAGTTCCAACCTAGGATGGATCAGGGTTAACTACCTTGCTCAGGGATAGAAACAACACTTTGGGACCTGCTCAGATGTATTAACCACTGAACTACTTACCACTCTAATAAGTGTATACATTTTGATACTTTTTTTGTGCTGGAATTGAACCTACAAACCTGGAATTGTAAACGTCATGCTCTACCAACTGAGATACATGGATATTATTATTTTTTAAAGATTTTTGTTAGATATTTCCTCAGACATGTTAATACCTTATTGACAGAGACATTGGGGAAAGATTTAGGATATAGTTTGTGCTGAAAAAGCACTGCTTAGAGCACTGGACCACCCCAGGCCACAATGTAACGTCTGGGGATTGTTGAGCAGCACAGATTCCTGACACACTCAGGATCAAATTATGTGAAACATGAACTCAAGTTGAAATGAGTTAATCAATTATGTACTTTTGGAATCATTTGTTAGTATTTTATTTAAATATATGACATCCAACCAGTTCCCAATAACTAGAAGTGACACTGCATCCCTGTAAATCTCCATGTAAAATGTCTGGAATGGGAGTCTGCTCTGTTTTGTGATGGCAATAAATGTAATATGAGTTACAATTGATCCATATAATGGTGATAAATGGTTCGGTTTTAAAACGCAGCCCATCCAAATGTGTGGTCGGCCAATTGTAAGAGTATCCCTGAATTCCCACCTTTGACACTCACGTGAAATATACTCAACAGGTTGTTCTGGTGGATCCCAGGGTGCCAGCCTGGTTTACTCTCCAAACGTGACGTGGCAACTAGGTATTGGCAATGGTGGTAGAGGGAGTCACGGGACTGTTTCTGTGTGTACGTTTGACTGTGCTGACGGGTTAAGTTCATCCATCTGTCAGTCCATCTTCCCGAGCGTGCATGCGTGCGTGTGTGTGAGGTATCCAGTGCAGTGGTGGAGCCAGGGCTAACTTCAGCAGGCATGGTAGGCATTCCTCCTGATTGGTTGGTTGTTGTTGTTGGCAGGCAGGTTGTCCACATTCTGTAGTAAGGTCCTCTTGTAAACCAGTCTGAAAACAAACAAGAGGAGTATAGGATGGATCAGCTGTCCCATCTCTTAGGTGTCCAAGAGGCAAACACACTTGCATGTGCACGCAGACATGCGCATTCCTGTCATCCTGGAGGTCAGCACCACCTGTTTTAATTCCTTTAAAACTGACTGCACTGGATGTTATTAGATATAATGATAATGCAGTTTGTGTTGTGTAATCTTAAAAAATATTTCAAATACATGTTTTTATTTTGTTTCGTAAAATCTGTTTTCTTACAAACATCATATTCAAACACCTACACTCCTCCAGGGTTGGTCCTTGTGTCTGAGCAAACTCACCGCTAGTTTTATGTAGAGATGAAATCAGATTGTCAAGACAGAATTTCTTTTTACACAGAGACTGTAGTGTCAGGGGTGGCTTTATGGTGATGCCTGTCCTTAACGGCTAAATCCCAGCTTCAGTCTCTGCCCATCGCCCTCTGCCTCTCTTCTGTGTCCTCTGTGTTCTCTCTCCGAGCCCAGCGCTGACCTCACTGTTTGGTTTCCAGGGGTCTCCAGGGGCCCGTGGGGGCTTCGACTGGGCCTTACTGCAGGGCTGAAACTCTGAAGTGCAGGCTCTGGGTCCATGGGGAGCTCTGGCCCGGCTCCTGTTACGGGTGGGTTTAGTCACGCTCCCCTGATTTATGTGTGGAACGGTAGCGAGAGGAGCGCAAGGGCTCCAGAATCAGAATATTTCTTAGTAACCCCCCCCCCCACCCTCACTTCATCTCTGCTTCCCTCCCATCCGGATTTCACAATCTTCACAGATCCCACTGACAGACACATTAATACACTTACCCTCTCTCATACTCCCACGCATGAACACACGCAAAACACGCAAGGAAACACGCACATGCACATACTTTCCAACAGTGACAAGGGGCTTGTCATTCTACCACCTTTACTGACATGACAACAGGCTGGACCCTGGATCATGGAATATCAAAATGCAACACACATTGGTCAACTTATTGGGCACGGTATGGGTGGTCGTGAGATAAGTATGATAATGCCTGTCAGTAGGTGGCAACCAATGGCTTTGCTTCCAAGCATCACTTAAAATGGCATAAACAGAAATTGTACACCTACCCACAAAACAAACTACAAAAATGAAAAGGAACATTTCAGCATGATTCCAAATGATCACAAATGCTGCTGTTTTGCGCCGGTGTGTTAATCTTGAGAAGACAGTTATGTAAAAGAATGCGACTTGGATGCACAGAGGCGTCCTTGAGGTATCCATCTGAGCGGTGGTGACCATCTTCCTGACAAAAGGGATACATTTTCATACCAGACCACACAACAGGATCCTGGATGTGTGGCGCGTCGTTTGTAAAGGCAGCGCTTGTTCTAGCAGACATTTGGATGGGCGGCGATGCTGCTGTTAATTTGTTGTTTCACACTGTTAAACATTAATGGGGTGAGCCATGGTGTGGCAGGAGTTGAGAGACCACCACTCAAGCTCGAGGCACAGGGCAGAGGGACAGGTGGAGCCCCCCCCCCACACACCAAACCTGCAGCCTGGGGGGCCGTCCAGAGACCTCCAGCAGACTTCCCCGTCGAGGTGGATTAGTGCACCACTCAGAGTTACACAGGGCCACGGCTTGCAGCAAGCATGTGCCGTAATCACTGTGCTTTATGCTGTTTTTTGGATGTTAATTCTGATCTTATCATAGCATGTTAGTGCTAAATAGCAGAAACAAAAGGATCCTGCTCACCCTTGTGGGGTGAATGTTGGACAACAAACAGCTAGCATAAACAACGCTGGGTCCTGACTGTGCCCACCCACAGCTTTCAACGGCTGGGATAGGGAGGTGCTAAAACCTTAGCGCTGGGCAGGGTCAATCTGAAGTCCCCCCTTGCTAACTGGCTAATCGGCGTGCCAACCCGTCACAGGCCCTGGATCCAATCCTCCACTCAGCCCCTTCCCTGGCCCCAAACGTGTTATTAAAACAAACCTGGTAACATTACGCTGCTAATAAACATGGTTTTAAGTGTTCACCAACACACTGCCAGTGGCTGCAGGGAAAGACTCCTCAAGACTACGAGTTCATTTTCTAGATTCAGACGTTGCTTTTATGAGACAGAGCCAAAGAGATTTGTAGGTCTTTGTTGGTCCATTTGGTGGGAATACCCGTTTTTTTAGCAATCTGTTCATGGTTCTCACATGAAGTAATGAGGGTCATGGAGAGGATGAGCAACAGGAGGAATTTGAGTTCACTGTTGAGCTTTCAGTTTGGACACACCGACGCCCCAGACGACTGCCTGTGTGTATATCATCACTGTTTCGGCCCACACATTGCACAACACCACAGAGGAATGGGCTTCTTAACCCGAGAGTTGGTTGTTGCATCTTTGCCAGTTCTAACTTCAGGGACCTCATTTGTCAATGTTTTTGAGAACCGTTTACCAGTTTTCAGCAAATCTTGGTATTTATTTATTCTTGGGGTTCATTGACTGTATTGCAAGAAATATAATCCTATGGTGGAAAATGGAGGTGAGTGAGACAAAGGCCTAGTTTGCCTGATGACTCAAACTGAAACCTTCTTATGGTATGCTAAGAGAGACTAACACCTGTGGGCTGAGTGGCATATGGTTTGCCGGAGATAGGAATTTGGGGTATCTAGACAATCCAAGAGCTTGCAGTATGTAGTCAGAACTTTTGGTTTCACTTTTACAATAGGACTGAACTACAAAAGATCAAAAGAAAATATAGATATCAAATTAGTCATTGCCTTTTCTTTTAGAAACTAAAAAAAAACCCCAGTTCTCACTTCATCTCTGCTTCCCTCCTGTCCGGATTTCACAATCTTCACAGAGCCCACTGACAGACACATCAATACACTTACCCTCTCTCATGCTCCCACACATGAACACGCAAAACACGCATGCAAAACACACAAGTAAACACGCACATACTTTCCAACAAATCATACAAATGCACACATTGAATGGCTCGGATTTTGAAATGACGACATGCTTTACATTACATTTTGTGCAGAAACATTGAAAAATGAAGCCCTAGGTGTTCACTTGTGTTAAGTTTAATGAAAGAGAAGGTTGTGGTTTAAGAGTGCGAGGCTCGCTTGAAGGAGAGTAAATTCGCAATTACTCCCAAAGACATCAAATGATCAAATTACCAGATTTCATGGGTAGTCAATCTTTGTACTTCAATCCCATCTGACTCACCCGTCATACGTGACGCAGGACAAAGAGACGACAGAACATTGTAGATGTTGTTATTGTTGATTGGAGCCCCTGTGATGTCATCTCCCTCTGTGGTGCCCAGGGGCTCTGCATTTAATAACAACCTCCTAAAGAGAGGCATCTGACTTCCAAATAGGCAGCCTCTTCTCACATACTAGTTACCACTATGGTCCCAGGGGACCAGATGAGATATAGGATCTGATAACCTATATCAAACACTCTTTTAAGTCTGTACTATCAGTCTTTTTGTGATGTTACCTCATTGGGTAAACAGAACAAAACATTATAATCAATGGAGCCTTATTTGATTATATAACTATATTATATAATTATAGAATACAACTGGATGGAAGACATACAGCATACAGCTGTTTCCTTGCGGTGCCACTGATTTTGGGTAACGTTTTGACTTGTTGGAGGCTCTATTCAATAAATCCCCCAGAGTTGGATTGGATGGGTGGGAGGCAGGAGCAGGGGATTAAATGGGGAGGAGGGCAACCTGTGTCAACACACAGGGGTCACACTAGGTTCAAGCCCCAAGAACTCGTGGGCCACTCACAGACTGGCCCTGTCATGTCTCTCTACCTTTCTCTCTTTTCCTAAGCTCCTACTCCTCCTTAGATATCAGATTGACCAGATTTTACTCAAGTCCACCCACCCAAATCCCTCCTGCCTCTGACAGAGGAGTGATTGACGCACACAAGGTCAAATCAGCACCTTTGACCTATCTCTACAATATAGATAATGTTTGTACACAGTGCCTTAAATATTCAGACCCCTTCACTTACTACACCTTTTGTTGTGCTATAGACTTAGTTTACAACATTTATTTTTATTTTTCCTTAAAGCTACAATCAATATCTCATAATAACAAAGCGAAAACGTTTTTAGAAATGTGTTGACATCGGAAAAATGTCTAGTGTACATAACTATTTAGATCCTTTGCTATTACACTCCACATTGCGTTCTGATGCATCCAGTGCCCTTTGATTATTCTTGAGATGTCTCTAGAACTTGATTGGAGTCCACCTGTGGCAAATTTAATTGATTCGACATGATTTAGATTTACAAAAGCATGCATCTGTAAAGGTAAGTTCCCGTAATTAACAGTGCATAAACCACTGCAGTGCATAAACCATTAACAGTGCATAGATGTCCAGAGTTGTGTTGAGGCAAAGATCTGGGGATGGTTATAAAACAATTACTGCACTCCATCAATCAGGCCTTTATGGTAGAGTGGCTAGACAAAAGCCCCTCCTGAGTAAAAAGCATATGACATACCCCCTAAAGGTATGTCTTGAGGAAAAACATGATTTGGTCTGATGTGACCAAACCTATTAGGCCTGAATGCAAAGCTCTGTCTGGTGAAAAGAAGGTGCCACTCATCACCTGGCTAATGCCATCCCTAAGGTGAAGCATGGTGGTGGGAGCATCATGCTATGGGGATGCTTCTCAGTGGCAGGGACTGGGAGATTGGTCAGGATTGACGGAAGGATGAACAGCCAAATAGAGAGGTCCTTGAAGGAAACCTGATTCAGAGCATGCATAACCTCAGACTGGGGCAAAGATTCATCTTTCAGACAATGCTGGAGTGGCTTCAGAACAAGTCTGTAAATGTCATTGAGTGACACAGCCAAAGCCCAGTCTTGAACCCCATTGAACATCTGGGCGGAGAACTAAAGATTGCAGTTCACAGATGCTCCCCATCCAATTTGACAGTTTCAGAGGATCTATGAGGAAAAATGGGAGAAACTGCCCAAATCCTGGTATGCAAAGCTGGTGGAGGCATACCCAAGAAGACTCAGAGCAGTAATCGCTGCCAAAGGTCTTTCTACAAACTATTGAATAAATAGTCTGAATACATATGTACCTGAGATATATATTTTTTTTATTTTCTATAAAGTGTCAAAAACATATCTTTGTAAACAAAATGTGGAGAAACTGAATGGTTTTGAATACTTTCTGAAGGCATAGTGTGTGACATTTTGCCAATGTACGGAAGGTGAAATCTTTCATTATGAAAAACTGTGTGCAGAATGCATTGAATTCCAAGGCCTTATCCTGAATGACACGTACATGATTTGCATCTATCTCCCGCTCTATATAACCTCGAAACAAAACTAAACTTCTTTCACTGTGGATTTAAGGCTGGGGTTACATGACAGATGACATAGCATTCAGATCAGCTTACCATACCAAGGCACAGGTGCTGAGGCACAGACCACTGACATGTTTGAGACTGCTAGAGGAAGAATGATTTTATGACTGAGTCTACATGCCTTCCTAAAAGAAGAGATGCATACCTGGGGTGTCAGGTCCAGTACTATGCCATGCCCCTTTAAAATATGGGACTGTTTTACTTCTCTGTTCCATCTAACTGTCACTTCTACGTTGATTATTCGTTGAGGGTTTCATTCATGCGCTGGAACCAATCAAGATGGAGTGGCCTCTCAGATTGGCCAGCACAGTCAGCAGGTTACCTCCTATTGATTTATCAAATGTACCTCTGTTTAGAACAGCTTACACAATGACTAATACCAGAGTTTTGGCAAGGCATTAAATCCAACAGTAAAATAGCATCTAATTTCTTAAAAATGATGCCTATTGCTGTAAAGGAGCCTATTGTTATATAATTATCATGTATGTGGTTAAGAAGCAATGCATCAGCAGTACACTGCAGAGTTTCTTTCTTTTCATTTCTTTTCATTCATTTTGCTTACTGAATATGCCATTGCTGTAATAGATTTATTGAATTTGAATAAAGAAGCCCAGAGTTTTAGGCTCATATATCAAAAAACGTAAAATATTTGGTCACGAAGGGCGCTGAGCAAAGTGGATCAACACCTATTGAGTGGGTGGGAGGGATGTCAGACTGAATTCCTATTGTGGAGTCTGTGAGAGAATGGACATCACCATTGATGGTATCTTCTATTTTAATGTAGTGAAGTGGGTTGGACTTCCAACTTTTTCCTTCTTGATTACCCGTTTTGACATGACTCCAAGTTGACAACCACTAACTAGTGGTTGTCTTCAGTGGTGACACCCATGTTAAAACATCCTTGTGAAATGTGCAAATATAAAGATGTGTCAGAGGACACATTCCTATTTCCATATTTCTTGAGCACGTTGGGAGTCGCTGTGTGCTATAATCGCAAACTGGGCACTATGAAATTAGAAAGGGAAAAAAAATATAGAAAAAACAAATATATCAGACTCTCCACTCTTCTCACACACTGTCACTTTTTCTCTCATTTCCGGAAGCTTACAAGCTGCTTAACAGGTGAAACTTGAAAAGCAGCCAACAAACATTTGACCAGCTCCGATAAAATGACTCCAGTGTGGCTCCGGCAGAGCTGTATCCGTAATAAGCATGTCTGTGCCATCATCATCATCCCTTCCCTGTTGCCTGCCGGCTGGATGCGATCCTAGTTCTGACTAAACGGGATGACACAGTAGTCTGGATGCAGACTGTATTTGATCCAGCTGTTGCCGTGCTAGGTGAGCTGGTGGGTATTCTGTGTAATGACGTTACACGGCTGCTATCTCGCAGATGTGTTCTCTCCTTTTGCTTGACTTCTCTCCTTACTTCATACTGATGCAGAGACTGAGTCTCCCTGTCCTCCCCGTCGGTCCTTCCCCACCTTTCTTCTCTGTGAAACCGGAACCTTCCACCATTGCTGGCGAGGTGGGCTCCACTTGACTCATGTGGTGTTATGAGGAGTCGTGACCCCATTGTATGACTGCTTCCTGTTGCTGTTCAAGAGGTCTTCCGAGGCCTGGGGTGATCACAGGGGATCTGCATCTGGGGGTCGAGGTCTTGTCACAGTTAAAGACATGCATCATTTGAACAGTAGCTGTTCTGGGATACAGGGAGAACAAGACAATAAGAGAAGTGGACACTTGGGGATTATGAACATGGATAGAATAAGTTTTTATGCTTTTAAAATCCTGACAGAAGCTGTCCCATAATCACAGTATGAATTTGAACAATATGAGGTACGATATGTTATATTCAAACAATAGTATTTGCCTATAAGCTTTATTCCTCTATTAGAGTGCACTTACAGTCGAAAAACACATGGAACATACAGTACGGTCTATTTGATGTTAAAGACCTACCTACAGTACAGTGCAATCAGCAGTCTTACAACTGTTTTTTTTAATAGCCATACTTATGTATTGCTTGAATGGACCAGGTCCAAACATGACCACCAATGAAAATGGTCTTAAAAATTAGGAATATATAATTTATGGCATGACACCTTTCTAGTTATGTAACTGAAACAGATGATGTCGTTTTGATGCTTTTTTGTTAGGGAAGGACATCATTTGCATCCATCTGCTAGCTTTTTTCCTTCCCAGGTTTCCCAGCTAAACAGTCGATGTCCAGGACCTAGACGCTCTTTTTTAGGGGAGAACATCCACCAGCTAGTTCACTTTTTAGTTCGTTTTTTGGGTCTGCAGACCTATAATAGCATAGGTACCCGTGACATATCCATTACACGTGATAGTGCACAACCTAAAAAAAGCATATACACAAGAATTACGTGACGATGTTCGTATTCATGCGCTGATTGGTCAATAAACGTAGTTGACGCAATACATACTGTTATTTAACTTGTTCATTTTGAAACCCAAATAGCCATACGTCGTTCCATAGATGTTAACTTCAATATTTGGGATCGTTGTTTAGTGTTTTTCCTTGTTTGTTTGGCTACTACCAGCTATTCTTTGGGGTTGGGTTAGCACTTGGCAGATCACATCTCAGCTCACCAACCTCTACTGTCCCTACGTAATATTGCCGTTTCCCCCACTTTTTCGTATATCGATTGAACGCAGTTTGAGAAAGTCAAACATTCGTTTTCACACGTTCTAAACCAATGCCCAGGCCTTAAGAATCTGCATCGGTTCTGTTGCCTGCAGCTCCCGGCTGGTGAAACGCAAATAAATTACTCAGCAGGTGGAAAAAATATTTCTACCCGCGGGTCGCCTTGCGGTTCATAACTATTATGTTGCGGGTCGGAAAAGTTTTATATAAAACATTATAGCAAAACATTATTATTTATAATCAGCTACGAAGCGTGGAGGAAATAGAACGTAGAAACGTCACCCTTCCCCCAAATGATAATTTCATCCTTGGCTAGGTAGCCGAACGCTTCTTTTCAATAGCAAACTTATTAGCTCACGTGAAAATGTATTTATTAATTATTTGGAGGGGTCGGTTTCGTGGATAACGACAAACCGAATGATCATGAATGAACGTACTACAAAAAGTGGAAGCAGGTAGGCGTGTGATATTTGCATGTCTGTAAATAGCTAGCGTTGTCAAATGATTCAATGAAGCAGTCCCCCTAATCAAGGTAATGCAGGCGATTTAAGTTAGGAATGGCTATGCATAATAATTATGTATGGGGGCATAAAAAATGAATGTTTTTTGCGGGTGACGGTTGGGCTTTCGGAACTAAATCTATGCTGGTGGGTCTGGTTGAGGAAGAAATGTCCTTCTGTCAGTTTTTAGGTGGTCCTAGGGAACACGGTCCGGGTGCGGCTTTAAAAAACTGACCCATGCAGGACTCCAGGACATAGGTGGTCACAAGGTATGGATATTTTTCCTTGGACACTCGATAGATTTCTGTTTTAGGAAAACTATTTGCCAAATCTTTAATCAGGGCCTAAAAGAGAACGTTTTTCCACAGGCATGAACGGAAGCTAAAGTAATCCCACTACTTAAATATGAAGACATTGCTGGCTTTTAGTTTAGTTACGGAGCGAGTTGTGTTTGAACATATTAAATGCTATTTTTCAGAGAACTACTGACTGCCATCATAAAGAATTTTAATTTACTTTTAGTTAAAGATAAATCAACTGGAGACTAAGGTCTCTTTCACAGCTGAGCTCAGTATTACCACAGTATGACATATACCAAATGGAAATATATAAAAAAAACAATCACATTTAAAAATTAACCTTTTTTATCAGACATTAAAATTGCCTCAGAAGCACTAAACGTTCTGCTTAAAGTAATTCTGAGTGGCATTGCATGCAGGAGTGTAGATTTAGGGGGGATGGGGGGGGGGTCATGTCTTATAACAAGGCCCTTACGATTCTTAAAAACATTTGGATTGTTTATCTACAGGAATGCTGGCAGAGCTTTCTATAGTTCTAGTAGAAGTGTGATTTAAATGAATGGGGAAAAAATTACTACAGACAATTCCCTTTTCTTTAAGAGCACATGTAGTAATACAATAGACTGATATAATACTGTTTATAGAATTCTCCTTATATCGTTCCAATTGATAAAATACCTTTGCAGTGTTTGAAGAAATGGTACTCCTACTGCACAGATGACTCATTGGGAGCTGCACTGTTAGAGCTGTATAATTAGATATCAGTGCAGCCTTTGATGTAATCATTAATTCCTATTGAACATTTCGACTTTATGGCTTTACATCATGTGCCATCCAGCGGTTGTTGAGTTACTTCTCCAACAGAAATCAGATAGTGTTCTTCAATGTGCGTTTCTCAAATGTCGAAGATAAATAGTGTCCCTCAGATTAGCTGTCTTGCTCCATTACTCTGTTAAAGTATTCCATAACTGTAATTAACTATCGGCAGGTGTCATGGTCAAGTCATGTTGACAAAGTGTGACGATGGCGGGAATTTTATTCATGAAAATATAATGCATTTTTAACACAAACATCAACTATACTAGTTTTGTGATGCTAGATTACTGTCCACTTGCAGCAACTCAAAACAGAGCAGCAGTATTTTCCCTTAACAACACATGCGTACTGTTATTCATATTGACAATAGGGGCCCAGAATGGCGCAGCGGTAATGGACTGCCTCACAGTTAGCTATGTCAGGGTATCCATTTTTTTTATTTATTAATAGAATATATGATAACACTCACACCTCCAGTATATATTCATTATAATTTACATTTCCGGTCAAATAATGTAATTACAATAATGTTATATTCTTCCATTAAAATGTTTTATTTTGTTGTTACTGCTAGGATATTATTTAATTTGAATGGGGCTAAGTAAATATACCATTACCATTTTGTTTCTGCTGTCTAGAATCAAGTCTTCTTGATGCTGTAACAGCGTCACATCAAGTATACACACTTTATCCTGGTGTTTTTTCATTGCAACGAAGGTTATTTTTAACTATTTGATCAATGTAATATCTGGCGAGTGGAATGTGAAGAAAGTCTGTGGTTACCTGTAGATAACACGCAGGTGTAAGGTCTTCATTACAGTCCCTTCAGTTTTGTTTCCCTGTAATGTATTTTTTGTTGACGGTCCAATACCAGGTCATGACCTCAGCTAATGGGGATGCAATTAAACAAATGAGTACACCCAAAAAAAAAAACTGATGGAAAGTTTTGTTTTCCGTCCTGCGAACGGTAGTTCTGACCTCTGCGTGGCCCAATGACAACTGACATGTGCTGATTTAGGATTATTTTTAAATCAGGAGCTGTCGAGGCTGATGGGACGAGGATGGGGTATCATCATCATCCCCAGAGGTCTTATAAATCTGAACAGTTTACTGGGTCGTGGGGGGGTAGAACGTTCCCGCAACCGGTCTCCAAACCCTGCCTAATCCCAGCACTTCCTCTCCTCTACTCCCCTCCACCCAGCCCACGGCGTAATGCATTTTCTGTAACTAACAGCCGTTGTTTCCCGATTGTCACGCTCCCATCCTTTTCTCCAGGAATGTGTGTGTGTGTTGTGGGGAACGGGGGGGGGGGGGTGAACGGGAAAGGGAGAGTATAGGAGGAGTGAATGAGGTAGAGAGAAAGGGAAAAGAGACAGGAGGCGAGAGAAAAAGAGAGGCTTGGAGCTGGCAGAGGATCTGGATAAGTCATTACTTTTTACACTACAAACCTCTTTTAACCCTTCCTCCTTCACCACCACCCCTACACAGCTGCCCTCCTCCTCCGTCCCTCCCCATGTCTGTGATGACCCTGGCAGGCAGGGTGCTATAACTGGGCCCCGTCACGCCTGGGCCCCCTCTCTCCTAGTTCAACAACCACCTCAGCAGTAGAGGAATGACCGGGTGTCAAGTCGTCTCGTGCTGGCAGCGTCCGGCGCCTTTCAACAGCCTTTAGGTCATTTAATTAAGCATGTCCCTTATTAGGCCAGATCCTGACAGACACAGGCCCAGGAGGGACCATGGTGGGTACGGTAAAATAATTCAGGGTACTGTGACACACCATGAGGATGTTTTCCATGTACCCCTAAAAATCAGATGATTATCCTAAATAATAAAGAGTGCATACTACTGTGGTCATGCTTGCATTAAAAACATCAATTGCTTCATATCAGTGTTTTCCAGTTTCTCTATGCTACACCTGAAAATATTAGATTAAATCCCTGACAATACTGACTCCAGCCGCCCAAGCCACTGAATGTTTTCTATATTACTGCATGGCAGGCACGGCAAGTAGACTGTTCTCTATATTACTGCATGGCAGGCACGACAAGTAGACTGTTCTCTATATTACTGCATGGCAGGCACGACAAGTAGACTGTTCTCTATATTACTGCATGGCAGGCACGACAAGTAGACTGTTCTCTATATTACTGCATGGCAGACACGACAAGTAGACTTCTCCGTATTACTGCATGACAGGCATGACAAGTTGTACCTGTGCATTTATTCTTCAACTGTCAGGATTAAACCTTCAGTACTGCAAACACACCATAGCGATCTGATCTATCGGCATGGCCCTTGTTTGCAATAACTCTATACTACTAATACCATACACACATTTCTGTTAATTTTATCTTTTTAATACTGAACTTGGCTAATGGCAAGTATGTAAGTATTTCACTGTTAGTCTGTATACGAAGCATGTGACGAATGTTGATTTGATTGGCTACAAACGCTTGTCTTGGTGTGGTGCTAGTGATCTCCAGTCTGTATGTAGTCCAGTTTGTTATGTCTATCTACAGAGAGCCTAAACCCCTCAGGAGTCCTGGTGCTTTGGCGGATCACTCAGGGTCCTGGCCTCTCTGTCCCGCCGTCCTAGGGACTGACTGGGAGGGTTCGGAGGGGGGGCACCTTGTGACCCCCAGTCTGGTTCGGGTGTCAGGGGCTTGCCATCTAGGGAACAACAAACTGACTCTCCTGTCTCATTTCACATGGGGCTCCGCTCCAAGGCCACGTTCAGTATCACCATACTGAGAAGAAGATGGGTGGATGGATGGATGGATAAATAAATAGAGAGATATACCTTAATGGGAGGCAAAGGCTGAGCAATGTGGGTGGGACTAATTGCACTTTAGTTCAAGTCTTGGGGTAAATACATTGGGAATGAGTCAATGCTGGTGAGTCAGTGTGACTAATTGTCGAGGGTCAGTCACTCCGGGCCTGATTCTGGCTGGTTCTGGATCCAGGAACATCCCGATGTGTTGGTGTGAGCAGGGGGGAACATCTCTGCGTGCGGAACAAAACAGTTGAGATTAATCAGTCATCGCCTCCAAATTCTTCTCTGGCTCTGTTGTTCATAAGATCACTATAAAGAAACACTTTTTGACTTGGGGTGAAGACAAATGGAGTGAAGAAGCATGCAACCTGCTTTTTCCTGACTGAGCCTGGAGCTTCAGCAGATCTCTGGGGCAAAGGCGATTTAAGAACTGGGTTGACTTTTTCTTTTTAACCAGCAAATTCTTTGGTTAACAGAACTTTGTCAGATCCCTCCTTGTGGAAAAAGGAACGACAGGGCCTCTTCAACGTCAGCTGGCTGAAGATATTCAGCACATCCAAGAGGACCCAGACTAACTTCCACAGATGCAGAATCTAGATTATCTCAGGCTGCATTACCACCGTTGACGGCAACTGGCCAACCAGTGATCATATTGCTCTGAGGAAGGGTGTGAGGTCAGCTCAACAGGCCACGGCTTGCCCCCCAGGACATTCTCTACACACGGTGCTGCAACAACACCACAAATATGGTCATGGGACACAGCCACCACCCAAACTAAGGGCTGTTTTTGCTGCAGGTTTTTTTATATTGACCCTTTCTATAGTCATAGAATCCATTTCTTGTACATTAAAGAGACTTTCGCTAAGAATATTGTTGCTGTTGTCTGAGAAAAGTTGAGGTCACCTTTAGACAAGGCGAGATTACATTTTAAGAACAGTGTTTTTTTTTTGGGGAGCTTGGCAGTTTCAGTAGAGTTATAATATGACAGTTGTTCACCTTAAAATGGCAGTCGATTGCATTCTGTCTCCTGTCGGCACCCTTTTTACTTTTGGTTTCAACTTGAAGAACGCACAAACGTAACCAAGACAACTAGCTCAGTCCAGTCTCCTGCATGTATAGCTAACCAGTCCAGGGTCTTTAAGCCTTCATATATCCATTAGAGGCTTAAAATATTACAATTAGCCTTTTTTAATTCAGTTTTTTAGCACCATTTACCAGTGTTTATGAGCGAATTAACAAACATTTAGCTACACCCACAACAACATTAAAACATTCTCAAATCAAAAGCCAAATCACTCAGAAAGTCTTTGATATTAATTTCAGCAACGTCACACACAAATACGGTCATTCTAAAGGTCTTACTAAATCAAATATACTCCTTTTGATAGATAAAACAAGAACATTGTTCAGTTCTGTGTTAACCTGGATGAATAAATAATCCACTCTCTCCTCTTCATTCCCTCTCACTGGGGGAGCGTTGCGCAGTCCCTAATTAACACACCCCAGGCAAACAGTGGCGTGTCACTTGGCTAAGCTACATTTCCTCTCCAGTGAACCCAGCTTCTGTTGAGCGTGCTACTGTGCTCTCATCCCTAAACTGTGACACCCTCCTCCGCCAATTGTTATTCACTCATCCAGTGGAAAGAGCTTCAAGGGGTCGGGGTTCTGGGGAGGGTGCTAATGACTATCTTCTTTTTTTTAAAGCAGGGTTGTTGATGAAGTGTGTGGTGTGTTAGGATGAATGTGTAGGGTGTGATGCGTTGAGTGTCATGTTATCATTAAGTGTGCATGTTAGGAGGTGGGTTTGAGGGGTGGGGGGGCAGGGAGAGTAAAGAGAACAGGGAACAGAGAGATGAGGGAGGGAGCAAATGTGAGCGAGAGAGAGAGAGAGAGAATGAAGTAAACAGAAAGGCAGGAGACAGGAGGAGAGAGAAAAAGAGAGGCTGGGAGCTGGTAGAGAATCTGGATAAGCCATTACTTTTCACACCAGAAACCTCCTGTGGGGGGGGGGGGGGGGGGG
>JACXGI010002438.1:10811-21071 GCA_016801175.1 Esox masquinongy | reverse complement strand
TTTTTTACTATACCCAAAGTAATTAAATCACCCACTTAGATACTAGATGGCAGCCAATTTGTCCCAGAACACTCATCAGCTATCACTTAGAGAGGTGAGGAGTAATATTCTTCCAATTAAGAATGGGTTGGATCATTATATTGCCATGATGAAAATTGGGCATTTTTCTGAAAAATGACATGATCACATAAAGTCAGGACAGTCATATATGGGCCTATCCGAAAGACAGCACCTTACTCAGGCCAATGTTCCCATCACTGCCCTGAGGCATTAAGCTTTGATGGTTGAATTAGTTAGACTCACCAAAGAAAAATTAGCATTTTAGTCATTTAGCAGATGTTCTTATCCAGAGAGACTTCCAGTTAGAGCATTCATCTTATAAAGATAGGTGGGAAAATGTCTATATGGCAAAATGAATAGGAAATATAGTCATTGACAAGGTTAGAAGTAATGATTTTTAATGTAAATAAAAACTGTTCTTCAAACTTTGCTTTTGTCGAAGAATCCTCCATTTGCAGCAATTTCATCTTTGCAGACCTTTGGCATTCTAGTTGTGAATTTGTTGTGGTAATCTGAAGAGATTTCACCCCATGCTTCCTAAAGGACCTCCCACAAGTTGGATTGGCTTGATGGGCAGTTGTTACGTACCAAACGGTCAAGCTGCTCCCACAACAGCTCATAGGGTTGAGATCTGGTGACTGTGCTGGTTACTCCATGATTGACAGAATACCAGCTGACTGCTTCTTCCCTAAATTGTTGCATAGTTTGGAGCTGCGCTTTCGGTCATTTTCAAGATCCCTTTTACCCTGTACAAATCTCTCACTTCACCACCACCAAAGCACCCCCAGACTATCACATTCCTCCACCATGCTTGACAGATGGCGTCAAGCACTGCTCCAACATCTTTTCATTTGGTCTGCATCTCGCAAATGTTCTTTGTGATCCTAACACCTCAAACTTAGACTTGTCTGTCCATAACACTTTTTTCCAATCTTCCTTTGTCCAGTGTCTGTGTTCTTTTGCCCATTTTAATCTTTTCTTTTTATTGGCCAGTCTGAGATATAGATTTTTCTTTGCAACTCTGCCTAGAAGGCCAGCATCCTGGAATCGCCTCTTTCCTGTTGATGCTGAGACTGGTGTTTTGCTGGTACTATTTAATGAAGCTGCCAGTTGAGGATCTGTGAGATGTCTGTTTCTCAAACTAGACAGTAATGTATTTTTCCTCTTGCTCAGTTGTGCACCGGGGCCTCCCACTCCTCTTTCTATTCTGGTTAGGGCCAGTTCTGTGAATGGAGTAGTACACAGCGTTGTACAAACTCTTCAAGTTTCTTGGCAATTTCTCGCATGAAATTGCCTTCATTTCTCAGAACAAGAATAGGCTGATGAATTTCAGAAGAAAGTTCTTTATTTTTGGCTATTTTGAGCCTGTAATTGAACCCACAATTGCTGATACTCCAAATATTCAACTAGTTGAAAGAAGGCCAGTTTTATTCATTTTTTAATCAGCACAAGAGTTTTCAGCTGTGCTAACATGATTGCAAAAGGGTTTTCTAATGATCAAAATATCCTTTTAAAACGACAAACTTGGATTAGCAAACACAACAAGTCATTGGAACACAAGTGAGGGTTGCTGATAATGGGCCTTTTTTACACCTATGTAGATATATTCCATTAAAAATCAGCCATTTCCAGATATAGTCATTTACAACATTAACAATGTAATGTATAATGTTAACTTTAGGCATGAAGTTTAGACGACTCAGGTTAAGATTAGGATTTGAGGTTACTGTAGATTTAGTGGATAGGGAGAATGGGAACTGTTTTTCTGGTCCCCACAATGATAGAAAACCAAACGTTTAAGTATGCGCGTGTGTGTGTGCGTGTACAGCAAGTCTAGCTGTAATATTAGCTGTCTACAGGCTTGCGATGAGAAGCTGTCTCTTAGCCAGTTGGTTTGGGATCTCATGCGCTTATACAGACCACGTCTGTCTGACAGGAAGTGGATGAACAGCGCGTAGCTGGGCTGTGTGGTGTACTTGATAATGCTTTTTTCAGCCACTGCTTCGTAAAGACATCCTCGATATGCAGGATATTGGTCTCAGGGATGTACTATACTGGTTAGGATGGAGCAGTGGTATTTATAGAGGACCTGGGATGGCATGCCAAACTTGCTTTAGGGAATAGAGCTGCTGCCAGAAGAAAACCTGTACTCTCATCAAGACATAAACATCAGTGGGCTTGGCGTCTTAGCTTCAGAAACTTGCTTTCGGGGGAACAGGAATTCATGTTTTCAACTTTGGTAGGCCTGCACCAGGAGTTGTTGATGAGGATACAAAGATTACTATATAACATCACCCCTTTGTCTGACCATAAGTGGTAAAATATTTAATACATATGTGTATATAGATACATGCATGTAAAATATCAGCACTTTATTGGTGGAATACAAATATTTACAACCCAGTTTGGGATGCTGTGTAAAATGCAAATAAAAACAAAATGCAATGATGTGCAAATAATTTAATGCCTATATTTAATTGAAAATAGTACAAAAACTGAGAAATGTTAATGCTTTTAGAAAAATACATACCCATTTTAAATTTGATGCCAGCAACATGTTTCAATTAAGTTGGGACAGTGGAATGTTTACCACTGTGTTGCATCACCTCTTCTTTTAACAACACTCTCTAAGCGTTTTGGAACTGAGGAGACCAATTGCTGTAGTTTTGAAAGGGAAATGTTTTCGCATTCTTCTTTGATATAGGATTTCAGCTGCTCAACAGTTCGGGGTCGTATTTTTCGTTTCATAATGTGCCAAATATTTTCAATGGTTGACAGGTCTGGGGCCGTATTCACAAAACATTTCATCTTACCACTAGGAGGACTCCTAAACAGCACTAAAAGTTCCTAGCTAAGAGTTTCCTCTTAAAACCTATTCACAAAGCTGCTAAGACCAACTTTTACTAAGGAACGGGGAGAAGTCTTAAGCTAAGAGAAGGGGCGGTGTTGACCCTGTTGCTATGGATGATGTTGTGTTCCACGAACAAGCTTACATACTATACCACAGTGTTTGACTGATAGGGGAGGGTTCTCTGTCAGTGAATTCATCATAGCAGTAGTGCAAAAGAATGTCGTGTTGCCATATTGAAATAAAGATATTAAAATTAAAATGTAGGCTGAGTGTCACTGATAAAACATAAAACCAAGAATGATATACTGACTAGTTAAGATATGTTCAGCTAATTGTCAGCCTCTTACATGTCTGACAGCTCATAAAGAAATGCACGTTAACTTTTTTATGGTGCAATAATTCGTGAAATTATGTGTCCCACCACAAACTACACCGGGTGGTCGAGCTATGTCCATGAAGTTGGCTTTGTTTCTTTGTAGATCAACATCATGAGGAAACCAAATTATTTGTCAGACGATATGGTGTCTCAGGAGGGCATTTATTGTTTGATGTAATATTCTAGTGACAGATAACTGAGATACGTAGTTTGTCTGCACTGCATAGCTGCATTTTCCCTGTGGCCATGTAGCGTAGAGTTGTCACAGTCTTGATGTCCGATGTTATTGGGTGGTTTCTGTTTTTTGGTGAAGTGACAGCATCCCTGACTAGCTCTACTATGATCATAATACACTCGCAATTAAGGCGATACCTTTTGATAAGCTCAGTATCATTAAATGTTTCTAAAACGTTGACCTGATTACGAGGCAGATTGCCGGCAGCAGCCCTTTTAGGATTGTTTGTGATTTGGCCTTAGTGATTTAGGAGTCCTCTAGACTACTCCTAAGCTTTCCCAGATTTAGGAGCTGGTTTTAGCGCTAAAACGCTTTGTGAAATACTCTCAGGCCATAAATTTAGGAGTCCTAAAGTTAAGACTGACACGCCCATTTTTTTAAGAGTTACTCCTAAATCAGCAAGTTAAGAGCTACTTTTAGCCTTAAGATGTTTTGTGAATATGGCCCTGGACTGCAGGCAGGCCAGTTTAGCACCTGGATTCTTTTACTATGGAGCCATGCTGTTGTAATATGTGCAGAATGTGGTTTGACATTGTCTTGCTGAAATAAGCAAGGCCTTCCCTGAAAAAGATGTTGTCTGGATGGCAGCATATGTTGCTCCAGACCCTGTATATATCTGCATTAATGGTGCCTTCACAGGTGCAAGTCACCCATGCCATGTGCACGAATGCACCCCCATACCATCGCGGAATGCTGACTGTTGCACTGTGTACTGATAAAAGCCGGATATTCCCTCTGCTTTTTAGCCTGGAGGACGCAGCATCCATAATTCCCAAAAAGAATTTCAAACTTTGATTTATCAGACCGCCGGACAGTTTTCCACTTTGCCTCAGTCCATCTTAAATGAGCTTGGGCCAAGAGAAGGTGGCAGCGTTTCTGAATCTTGTTTATATATGGTTTCTTCATTGCATGGGAAGAGTTTTAACTTGCATTTTTGGATGCAGCGACGTACTGTGTTCACAGACAATGATTTTTGGAAGTGTTCCTGAGCCCATGTTGTGATGTGTACTGCAGAATCGTGTCTGTTTTTAATGCATTGCCGCCTAAGGGTCCGAAGATCACGGCCATCCAATATTGGTTTTCGGCCCTGTCCCTGGTGTACAGAGATATCTCCGTATTCTCTGAATATTTTAATGATATTATCTACTGTAGATGATTAGATCCCCAGACTCTTTGCAATTTTACATTGAGAAATTTTATTCTTAAATTGCTACACTGTTTGTCAGCACAGTCTTTCACAGAGTGGTGAAGCCCTCCCCATCTTTACTTCTGAAAGAGTCATCCTCTCTGGAATGATCTTTTAATACCCAATCATGTTACTGACCTGTTGCCAATTGACCTAAATAGTTGTGAGATGTTCCGCCAGGTTTTTTTTTCAGCATTACACAACTTTTCCAGTCTTTTATTACCAGCTTTTTTGAAATGTGTTGCTGGCATCAAATTCAAATTGGGCATTAATTTTTCAAGAAACAATAACATTTCTCAGTTTCAACATTTGATATATTGTCTTTGTACTATTTTCTATTGAATATAGTGTTTAAATGATTTATACATCATCGAATTCTGATTTTCTTTTCATTTTACACAGCGTCCCAACGGTTGCATGTGAAAGGCTAATATCAGCCGATTGTATTGCTTGTAACAGATTTATTGGTCAAGTTGTACCTACTGTACTCTGGATAGCTAAGCTTTTCTGCTGGCAACGGCACTCACTGGACTTAGGGCTGAGCAGAGTAATAGTAGGAGCAGTACGGCTCTGACATGTGACCCCACGAAGGTAAATAGCTATACTGTGTATTTCTTCAACTTTAAGTCTTAACCTTCACTCAAGGCGAAGTCACCTTTTGGAGTGTTCAAAGCTTTACCAGAACTGGACGGGAAAAAACAGGCTACACCTAAGGCCAAACTGCTCACACATCAATCCTATTGATTTCCAGATTATTTTGATTTGTTTTGTGAGTTCATTACTGTTGTTGTGGTTTTGCGACTATGATATTTTGATAGGGTATCTAGCGATCTAGGCACACTGTTTTGTAACAGCAAATATTTGCTTGTTGGCAGAAAATGTAATTGAAACTGGTAGTCATGAGGGCACAGTTTAGTTAGAATGTATACATTTGAAGACTTTATTGTCAGAGTTTTCTGGCTGTCTGACTGGATCGCTCTTTAGGATTTCATGCTCCTTGTAATTTTTTAGAGATGAGTATATGCGATTCAATATGTTGGTTATGTTAAATGTTGCCTACACTTTAAGACCAGAGCAAAGAGCGCCACCTTCCCTCCAATACCACTTCCACCAGCATCTGGTCTCCCAGTCCAGACTGACCAGGACAGACCTTGAATAGCTTCAAAGGACAACCTGCAGGGTGGTATGCTCCTGGCAATAATAATTATTCCCAAAATACCTTACAGCTACTGTATATCAACCCAGGATGTCTCTGATCTGATGAAAACGAAAAGGGTCATACTAGATTTCCGTAGAGAAGTTAGGGCCAGGACCCAGGAGCTAAGAGAAAATAACAGTGGCAGTGGGGAGTAGGCGTCCCTGCTGTGCTGATTATTGGAGGGCTGTAAATATGCTGCCCCCTGAAGACTCCTAGGGCGGGAACTAACTGCCACTACCCAAGATGGAGAGCACATCTGGGGTTCAGCTTAATTCTACTTACCTGGGCTTGTCTGCACTGGATCAAACACATTTAGAAGAGGCTGCAGTAGAATGAAAAGACAATTTACATTGTCATAAAACATGTTAAAAGAGTCTGTTATGAGATTCTGATAAAAGAGGCAGACGAACACATTACGTTTTGAGTAGGGCCTATATTAACAGAAATATTTAAATAAGGATAGTGAGACGCACCATTTCTTGGTTGTGTTAGATAACTAGCCATCCACAGATTTAATAGTTTCTCTTGCGATTGTTTTAACAAAACCATATCCATGAAGACACCTTCTAATCATATGCCATATGCTTTTTACGTGTTTCGAAATGCGTACATGTGAAAATAAATTAATAGTGCTAACAGGAAACAATATTGAACACGGCTGGGTGCTGCCAGAGATAGCATATTTACAAAAGGAACCAATTCTGGTGCAGCTGACAAGTTACAAGGTCATCAAACCAAAGGCACTCTATATCCAATATCAAAAACATAATTTAGTCACTTTCACATGGTTGTAGTGGAGAGATTCAGTTACCACTGTGTCTGAAATCTAGGTTTTGCATACAGATTGAGAAAATAAACAACTAAAAACAAGTTGTTTCTATTGTCTCTATTGGTGTGAAACCCTCTAAGGAAGTGTACTGGTTCCTGCCATGATAAATGATGATTGACAAACCAAACTTCATTTTGACAAAACACTTTCTTTTGGTTTATGGTAGTTGTGTAAAAATGGCAATCAATAATGGGAATTATGCTTACTTTGTTTTCAAGACGAAAAGATCATTTTAGTGACATGAGAAACTTTAACCGTTAAAATTACATTGTCACCGGTATGCTGTATTATGGGTAATTGTCTGTCATAAATCACGAACTAACACAAATATAACTTGCTGTTTGTATTTTTGCATCGTTTAATCTTGAACATTGAATACGTTGAAAAAATGTACAATTTCTTGACACCCTGCTTACTACAAGTGATTTCGTGATGACGCAGCATGAGAACGCGATTGGTCGACCGTCTGCGTTGTACATTGATGTTTATATCACTTGTAGAATATCTCTGCCAGACTTCCCAAGTACGTTAGTTCGTATTGAAGCTATCTCAGCAAAAGTATATATGCCCGTACTTTTGAGATTTGCTATCGTTTGTTGAAAAATTAAGCTATTGACTTTGAAACAGCCATTTTGTTGGAACACAAAGCATCGTCTTATGCTTTCAGGAAATTTTGCGTGATGGTTCTTTATCACGCAGCGCCATCTAGTGGCGAAGTGGAAGTTTAACGGTCTTAAGTGTGCAAATAGCATGATTTGGCTCTAATACTTAACACCTTGTTGATGCAATTCAGAGTATGATTTCACAAAAGCTTGGCTGCGTTCGGGCAACAGCTTTAGTTCATGGTCTGACATTCACAATAGAAATCTGAATACAAAGAAATATGGGATTTGACTGAAATAAACAATGGGACATTCAGAGCATTTAAAGGAAAAGTGGCCTGAAGCTTTAACACAGAGCTTAGTCTAATTCAGGTACATTTTATATGTTGATAAGATGAACTGCCACTGTTACACTAATGCGTGGCATGGAAAGAGACTAGCAGTGATTAAGTTAAACTGATTTCCTGAGGGATCTCGTACAATGGGCTTCAGTCGTGAAATGTGCAGCAAATCATATAGGTCTGGTACTACTTTGAGCTGGAATACTAAATGAATGTGAAATGTCATGGTGCTCCAAAGATCTGAAAAGGCCCAAGTTAAACAGGAGAAAATCCAACTGAAGCTAGAATAACATACACCCGCTAGAATGTTTATTCAAATTTGAGGCAACCTAGGTCTCGTCAAACAATGAATTAAACAGTAACTTCAAGTAGTTTTAAATGAAAATGACAGGACAAAAAGATTCTCCCTCCAGTTTAATGAAAATGTACAGAGAGATTAACGGTAAGACTTCTGGTAGCGGGCACGGGCTCCAGGTCCACCGAACTTCTTGGACTCGCAGCGACGAGGGTCAGCCACCAACAGGGTCCTATCGTACTGGATCAGTATGTCCTTGATCTCCTTCTTGGATGCCTCATCCACATCTGGAGGGAATGAAACAATACTGTGAACATGTGGAACCCAAGGGAAATCTATCCGTCATATGCTAAGCAAAATTAGAGAACTGTAACGATGCTCCATCTCAAATTGCAACCCCTCTTAACGTCAAGTAAAGCAGCAACCCACTTGTCATCAGGCAATATCCCATAAACACAATTGAGCCTGAAAATGGAAATACTAGTAGAAAGTATTGATGCTTACATTTCTGATAGTACGCAACCAAGGCTTTGGAGATTGACTGACGGATGGCTGCAGAAAGAGGACACAGGGTAAGACAAGTGTTCATAAACTCAAGTAGACCTTTAAAATCAAGATTCTAATGACAATTAAACAAGGCAACAAAAAACATCATCCCAGGCGAATGATTCGGGGGTCCCTTTAGCCAACTGAGATTGTGGACCTAAAATGTATTGATCACTACAGGCACCCAAATCATAAAATATTTCCTGAAGTCCTACCATAGACACAATCACATTCCTGATTTCCTTGTCACATATTCATTATGTCCAGCCGCAAGCCCAGGATGAAGGTGAACATATTACACAACAGTTCACTAGTTGATCCAGTCCTGTATCTCAGTGTGGATTAATTTGAGGGGCTTGACTTTGCAATGATTGTATTTTGCTTGTAAAAGTGCAACTGTCAGAGATGTGGGTGCTTTTCAATATAAACATAAGCGAATGGCTTAAAACACATTCTGGGATGGTGTGCATTTTAAAAAGGATTACTGTACTCTAAGGCAATCCCTGCAGTCCTCACCTCAATTTCATTGTGGTGGACAACTGAAACATCTACCATTTGTGCAAATGAGAAGTATAGCTTACCATAGATCTGTGCGACATGTCCACCCCCCTTCACCCTGACTCTGATGTCAACACCAGCGAAACGCTCCTTGCCCAACAGCAGCACTGGCTCCAGCAGCTACAACAGAAATGGCGTCAATGGAGTATCGTGCACAGACTCCTCAGGAAAACTTAACTGAACCGAGACTCATGTTAAACTTGGGCTTGGTGAACAGACAGCAGCTCAGTCAGGATATTGTGGCTGTACAAATGTAAGCATGAAATAAGATAGCTAGCTAGCATTTCCTCAGGACTCACCTTGTACTGGAGAGTGGCTGGCTCAATCATCTCGAGGGGTCTGCCGTTAACCTTGATAAGGCCATTCCCCCTCTTGCAGTGAGCAACAGCGGTTGCCGTTTTCTGGGAAGATATTAGGCATGGTTACATGCACACAGTAATGAGAATTAAAACAAGCAACTTGATTGATCTACATCAATACAGAAGGATTGCTTCCACCACCAGACCACACGGCTCAGAACTGCTGCTCCCCATCTTCAGGCAATACTCAAACCCTACATCCATAACAAAGCTCTTGCGTTCTCGGTGCACCCATCTCTATATGAGGACAGCTTCTACTCCACCGAATGATGGAGCCCAGAAAGCAGGGTCCCTGCTGATTCCTCAAGTATAAGAAAAACTTCACTGGTACTTCACTGAGTAACATGTACTTACTACTACTGGATTGTCCCATCTACCAATTACTGTCTCAATAAGAGCATCTATTAAATTTGTAATTTTTAAGATTACTTAGAAAACCTGCTGTCTTAATGCATATCAAAAGCAATTAGCAACAGGAACTGTTGATTAGGTTGAAATAAGATTTGGTTTATGGTCATAGTAAACACTCTTACTAGCAAATTAAATGTTCATGTTAAAATACACAAAATCCACTTTTGCTGCTGAAGGAGCATTTTCTAGGAATGGGGGGCTAAACACTGAACTGTACACACACAAACCATACTCTACCAAGGCATGTGTCATTGCTGAATAACAGGGAAAAAAAATAGTTCAGTCTAGCCAACTATTCTCTCAATACATGGGAAAAGTCTCTCATGAACATGACATGTGAAATCAAGGCAACTAGCTGGCCAATGTTAGCCAGGTGAAAATTGTGTCAAACAGAACCCCCCCCCCCCCCCCCC
>JACXGI010002438.1:0-10711 GCA_016801175.1 Esox masquinongy | reverse complement strand
AAAATGTGTCTACATTCATAACAAGTTACCACTATTTCCCCGTAGTTCGGAATCAAGTTTAATGTAGATGTGTAATAATGTGTCAACTAACGGCGATTTAAAATCCCAAATGGAATAATAACATCAAAATTAAATCGATTATGTAGGTTTCTGGCCTGCCTACTGCTAGTATGCACACTACGTTAATTTTCGTTAGCCTACTAACACACGTGGAATAAATTCAGGTATTTTACTCACTTTACGTCCAAAAACCTGGACAGATTGCAGAGGACCTTTGGCCGGCATGTTTCTGAAACAAGTAAAGCACAGCGATGAATTTACAAAGGAATTACTATATACTATTTTTGTATTTTTCATAGAGCTCAAGGAGGCACATACCGTCTTCAGCTTTAGTGCCGTACGGAGAGACCGAGCGGGTTTCAAACGCCGAAAATCAGGGGCAGTAGCACGACAGTTTATCTTTTTACGGCTGTTGAGGCAACGCATTTTCGACAGTTGCAGTTTTCCTTTATGCTCGAACGGTCAATGCGTTCTCTCCACACTTACAGTATAATTTGCATTTTGTTGCATCAACTGTCACTTGTAATTCATCAAGTATAGAAAATTAATTATAATTAAACATTTTGCTTTTGTCTTTAATTTAGTTACATGTTATATCTAGTGTCTAGTCTCTTTCGAATTTCACAGAACACGACACAAGTTTGAAGGTGAATTTATTGCAGCTTTATTGGGTATATAGCCTTACCTGTTTTTCTTTCTCACAGTTTTGTTATTGCGTTGTTTACTATGTTACAACTACCTTGATATCTGTAGTTTAGAGTATTAGGCATAAAAATACAGCATTAATAATATTTCAATGATACAATATCTTGTAAATAGTTTTAAGTATAATGTTTATAATTGCGTTTTATGTGTTTATATATAGAATTTAGTTGGAATGTAGAAATTACAGAGTAGCAATACATGATTTGACCATAGGATGGCACAATTCCCTTTATTTGCATTGCAATGGATTTATGGGGCAATCTGTGGGAACTATTCTTGTACAACATATTTATGGCAACATTACATGCCTGTGTTTTAAATGCTAAAAAACACTTTTTTAAAATATACAAATTGTGAGTGACAAAGAACTACTTTTTCGAGTGCCTTAAATAAGACACCATAATGATCAATCTGAAAGAAATGTAAGATTTAATTTTGATATTATTTTGAACAATACTTTTACGTAAACGTTACTGTAAATTAAAATACATATTACCGAGCTTGCTACAAATGTGGGGAAGCAGCAGAGAGTGTGGCTATTAATAGCCTATTCTCGGTCAATTGTTGCTTCTCTTGGCTCCTATTGATAAACACAGTTGTCTCTTGTCATACGTGACCAATCAGAGGCTAAATTTAAACCAGAACACCACCTGCTGCTCACAAATGACGAATCAGCAGGGTTAAAGTATGATATACCTTCATGCCTTCTCTTTGGAATGTAGGATAATTCTTTTTGTCTGTTAATTAAAATAGTTAGATACAAACGAGGCCTTGTTCAGGTGGTGTTACCGTCTTCCTTTTTACCACAATAACTGCTGGAATACTGGAATACTAAATGCTGTGACCTCATAGCTTTAGTCATTGGCTGCTGTATTCAGGAGTGAGTCATTTAGGCTCTGGAGTCTATTTCAAAATCCTTTCATTTTCTGTCCCAAAATCCTGGCCCTTAATCCACTGCCAGTACTCAGAATTTTAGTCCTCTTTTTCAGTAATAGGCTACATCTCACTGAAAAGCAGCATCTCTCATGGAAGAAATGTTAACTGGAGTTCACAGTTATAATGGGGAACATGGTCTACAATGCACAGCACCTGTCTTTCCCTGTCTGTTATCCCATACTCAAAAATCACATCTGTTCTTTTGCCCTCCTAACACCAGGGCTGGATATTTAAGTGCTCTACCTTATTTATTCTATTGATGTAAACATTGTGAAAGCAATTACTTCTTCAATCTACTGGATGCTGAAAGCTAGATTTTCCAACTGCAAGAATATTTTAATGGCATTCCAAAGTGGAGACGAGTCAGTGTTTAGGAATGCTCTCCTGGTATCTCATTGTTCTTGTCGGAAGCTTTTGTCTTTTTAGGGCCCGTCTTTCCTTGACGGGTGTTTTTGTCCGTACTCAAAAATTATCATTGAAAGGCTGCACTTATATTTAGAATGTCATGTTAGTCATCAACTAACTGGGAGATTTTCTTGTATGCAAAGATGACAATGAACACAGAGATAGAACTTAAACAGTGGTCAAGTATGTTTTTATAATGTCATTGTTATTTATTTATATTAATTCTAAGTCCAAATAATTTAATGTCTTTTAGTCCTGTGATTAATGTGATACAATATAAGAAGGATAGCAGTGTGTAAATGTACAAAGGCAGAGCTATATATTTGCAAAGGGTAAATAGCAAATGGGAAATATTTACAATTGTTGTACGAAAGAACATAAAAAGGGTACAAAAGGCTTGGGGATTCATGCATAGGGAATTTTATCGATTGTAATGATGTGTTTTGCTCTTGGACGTCTTTGCTGGCAAGGCCTGCAAATCACAGTGGGAAAAAAAAAATAATGTTTCTAGATGATTGTACATCAGTAAAGACGTGATTGTGATGTAGCAGCATAACCGAAGTGACCCAGATAACATTGTTTGATTTTTGCATTCGAACAATAGTGGTTTACTTTGAGGTGTTCCAAATGGTCTATCTTTGCCAGGGCATGACCAATAGTAACCTGCTATATCTCACTCAATCCCTCTGGTAAATCATATTTATTGTTTGATAAGTGTGAACATTCATAATGTTGAGGTAGTGACCATTCCGTTCAAAAAATTATTAGTGTTTTGAGCTTAAGTTACTTCATTTAATATCGTAATATTTGTGAGTGCACTTCCCCTATGCTTTGTCCTGGTTTCCTGCTTAAATACCACTTGTATAAATAACGCTGTTTGTAATTAAAACCGGACCTTATCACCGCATCAATCACGCTGTGAGCATGGCACATAGTTATTCATTTGTGGGCTTGCAGGAGAGCAGAGGTTTCAGGGACATACTGAATGCATCTGTTGTGTGTCTGAAATAGGGCACTCTTAGGAAGGAATGACAGGGAGTGTCTGGGGTCAGGGTTCAGAGTCCAGGGTGGGGGTCTTAGCGGGTAGACAAGACTTGTTGAAGGAGAAAATAGACTCTGTTCCATCTGTCTGGACATCTCTCCCAGACAGTGGGATCTGGTCACATGACCAGGCTAAACCCTTAAAAGACCCCAAGCAGCCACGCCCGAAAGTTAACTTCCTCTCTTGACTGTTGGGAAACCAGCTGGTCCGTGTGTGTGTTTGTGTCCTGTGTATATCTCCGCTTATCTTTGGCTTCCGTCTCAGTGGCAGCCTCTACATCATGTCGGACACAGAGGATACTGTGGAGAAATACGAGCAGGAGGAAGAAGAGGCGGATGAGGAAGAAGAAGTTGAGGAAGCACCTGAGGTGGAAGAACCGGTAGAGGAGGAAGAGGAGGCTGAAGAAGAGCAGGAAGAACTGCAACAGGAGGAAGATGAGCGGGAACAAGTGGAGGGAAACGAGGGGGAAGCCAAGCCACGGACCAAGTACATACCCAACATTGCTCCTCCCAAGCTGCCAGACGGTGAGAAAGTAGACTTTGATGACCTACACCGCAAGAGGCTGGAGAAAGACTTCAACGACCTGCAGAGCCTAATTGAGCTGCATTTCTCCAGCCGCCAGAAAGAGGAGGAGGAGCTGGTTGCCCTTCGTAGCCGCATCGAGCGACGCCGTGCCGACCGTTCTGAGCAGCAGCGTGTTCGCAGCGAGCAGGACCGTGAGCGACAGGCCCGTCTCACTGAGGAGCGGGCCCGACGTGAAGTAGAAGCGGCCAAGCTCCGTGCTGAGGAGGAAGCCAAGAAGAAGAAGGTCTTCTCCAACAAGGCATTTGGTGGCTACATACAGAAGGTGGATGTGAAGAAGGGCAAGAAGCTTACGGAGCGCGAGAAAAAGACCAAGGCTCTGTTGGAACGCCGCAAGCCCCTCAATATTGACCACCTCAACCAGGAGAAGCTGGCGGAGAAGGCCCGCGAGCTCTGGCAGTGGCTCTGCCAGTTGCATGCCGAAAAGTTTGACTTGGCCGAAAAGCTGAAGAGGCAGAAGTACGACGTGTATGTGCTGCGGAACCGAGTCACCGACCACCAGAGGGGCTCTAAGGCGGCCAAGGCAACTCGCGGGTCCAAGAAGTTACGTTAGTTACAGTTACGACCCCAACCTCAGATTCAATAGGCATAGCTTCCTTTGGACTCTTTTAGGTACCACCACTTTCCTTTGACTTGTATTTCCTGAGGGTGCAGGTCTGCATGTTTGCTTGTCTGGGATGGTGTGTCTCCAGTATACAAATTTAAAGGTAACTCAAGCAGCTATAACTGAAGCCTACACAGTGTATTTACAGGTTTTGCACAAGGTGTCTATAGTTGTCTGATTTAAACATTGTGTTTCATAAGGTATATGATTACTGATATTGTGTTCACAAATAAAGCACATTTTTTGAATGCTCTCAGTATCGTTGATGATTCTATTAACATTTTGTGAATATTTGGTTGAGATCTGATCATTATTTCTCCAGCCAAGCATGCTTTATAGCTGAAAATGAAACTCTGTCTACTGTGGGGATTACTGACGGTGTAAAATGTTTTTTTTTTTTTTTTTACAGCAACATATACCTCATTTTTATTCGATAAATAAAAATGAGGTGTATTCTTGTTCCAGTCTTGTTCCATTTCTGATGGTTGAACATGGCTCAGGCCAGACAGGTGTGACAGATGGAACTGTAAAAAGCTATTTTAGGTCCTCCCGTGCTTTGGGCGGGGAAGGCAGTTTTACTGACCTGCAGATGCTGGGACTGGAGTCAAGTTGAAGGATCCATAGCAATTGTTTTAAAGTTCCTAGAAGGGCTGTACCCATTCAAGCGGATGGGTGGCTGATGGGTAGTCCGGCAGCCATATTGCATGTACATATAATTACGAATTATTTTGAGCCCATCTTTGGTGCTACTTCGGGTGATTGATGTCTTATCGTACCTAGATATCTAGGTACTCAATGGCAATAATCTACTGTATTTACAGAACATATAGTCTTATGTTGAACTATGAGGTGGGATACTTTAATCATTCAATTTTGATAAAACTTTATTAAAAACATTATTTAAAAGAAGTACTAAAAACATGAATGAGAAATTATTTCAGCTGTATTGTACTGCAGAGACAGATGTCATGACGATCACTAGAGGGCAGTAAGTAACCAGTTCACAGCTGACCCCGTTAATGTACGTTTTCTTTGTACAGTCTATTGAATGTGTAATCTGGCACTGATTGGAGTGTGATAAGCAATGCACATATAGTACCTGAAATATTAATAGGGTTTATTCCCTCCCCCTTTCAACCTACTAGTTTCTACTTGAAATACCTCCCTTAACGTCTGAATTATTAAAGGACTAATCAACCCAAAACCACCCACATTCCTATGATATACCTTGTTAAATGACACAAAATACATTTTTCAGCATTTTGTAGTTAGCAAGTGTGAAATTTGATAAATTAATTGGTTGAGACTGAAACGACTACAAAGCCCACAATGCAATGCAGTCTATAGACAGGTTGACTGGCTGGGTTAATTTACACCTCAGTGAATACGTCGCTAGAAAATCATCTACACAATACAATGGTCAATATCAGTAACTGGAATAGTGATATTGTTCTAAAGTCAGTTCAACAAACTGCACTAGCAATTTAAGAACAAAGCTGTGGTGTTCAGGTTGCTGTGACAACGCACAACGTGACTCTGCCAGCAGGAGAGACAGAGAGAAGAGCAAACTGCTTTGCTTCATGGTAGTTGGAGGAATAAAGGATATTAACCTGACACTGTACTGTGTACATGTCTTTTTAAAATACATATGTTGCCATGAAGATATACATGGATGGATGTATGCTAGAAAAGTATGCGGATAGCATCTCCTGACTGATTTGGTAATCTGGGGTGCAAGTAGTTGTTTTAAAAGCATTATGAAATATGATATTTAGTTATTCCCCATCTACAGTGACAAGAATTTGAATAAATGAATAAAACAGGTTATTTTACCCACTGATAAAACATAGGCTTTTACCAACTTGATATGTTTGTGGTTTGTGTTTCTGTTAATGGATTACCGTTTAAAGAAAACAACAATAAAATGAGCTCTAAACCATTTTAACCTTTTGTCTTTAAATATCCAGTTATTGTCCAGTTAAGCAACTATTGTGCCAAATAACTATAGCAGTGGTCACACATTTCCTATATCAGTGGTCACACCTTTCCTATAGCAGTGGTCACACCTTTCCTATAGCAGTGGACACACTTTTCCTATAGCAGAGTGGACACACTTTTCCTATAGCAGAGAGGACACACTTTTCCTATAGCAGAGTGGACACACTTTTCCTATAGCAGAGTGGAGACACTTTTCCTATAGCAGAGTGGAGACACTTTTCCTATAACAGAGTGGACACTTTTCCTATAGCAGTGGACACACTTTTGCTGAAGCAGTGGTCACGCTGTTGTTAATAATACCTAACATCTGCCATTAACCCTTCCTTTCAAACCAGAGTAACTTTGAAATCACTGAACACAAGGGGCTCCTGAATGACGCCGCATTCTGAGGTCTGTGTCCTGGTCGCGTTGCACCCACTGGGCCTTGGTATCCCAATAATAAGTCTGTCCAAATAGGCTTAGCCCTATCGTGTTGGAGGGAGAGAAGCAGGTTTGCCTTGCTACATCACACTCTAGCGAGTCATTGTGTTGGGTCAGGGGCCTGCATGCTCAATTTGGCAGTTAGCCGGAGAAGTTCTCTCCTCCGGGTGCATAAGTTCTGGCACACTTTCTGGTTAAACGAGCAGTGTGATAAGGATCGTAATGGTCTGGCGAGATGTGCTTCGATGTACCTTTACAAAGCGCAATGGGAGATGCTGTGATTAGGCAAGACCATAATCATGAACTGCACACCATGGAATTGGGGTTAGCGGGAGAAAACGAAAAAGACGATAAAAATCTCAAGAACTACAAAAATCACTCAACAAATAGCCTGCAGGAAATGTCACTTGGCAACAACAAATCAATGAACTGGAATGAAAGCTGTGTCATAATAACAGGCATTACGGACTGAGGACAATATTTCTGCCCCGAAGTTTTGATTGTCATTTAGGCAGGCCTAGCTGTTACCCTAGAGCTGCTCGTAACCGTGGGAACTCATTAAAGCCTTCCAGGCGTTGCTATATGCCAACAGGTTTCCAAATGGTTTCCATAGAGACTGTGCAGTAGGATAACCCTGCAATCAGAGCCACTCCCTCCCCACTCGGCTGAAAGTGCTAGGGAGGTTGATGTTGATGGAAGGGTAGAAATGTTTGGACGGACTACGGCTCAGACAGTATCAGCAAGATACAAAGGAAATTGATCTGCTTAATAGATTCAGTTTGAGTTAGTTTCTTCATAAGTAAACAAGCCGACGGGAACACATGAGCATTTTACAGATGTAGAGAATAATTAGTTATACAGTAGTTACTTTGTATTGGTTCAAGGATTTGCATACAACTGACAAGCTTTAACTCAGTAGTAAAATATACACGCCCACATCATCTGTCAGAATGGTTCCAATCAGAGGTTTGCAAGGTTTATAAGCAGCTGTAGTTTTGCGGGGACACTTTGGGCAAACAGTGACTGACATCTGTCCTTACACATGTACATAAACACACATATATACACTCGCACACACACACACAAACACACACAAACACATGGTTGGTATAAGAGTATTACTATACTTCTGAATACTATAGAATATCATTAACAAAACGTATCCTAAATCTGTCCCTCCCCCTTACCCAAACCATGACCTTAATCCTCACCTTAACTGCTAAACCTAAACTTAACCCCTAACCTAATCCCTAACCCCTCAAACACACGAACACACACCACCCTTGCTCTCCCTCTCTCCCCCTCTGTTTTTCTCTTCATCTTTCTCTCACCGATCACATGGATAACAGATTTACAAGCGTTTTTGGTTGATACTTGCTATTAATAAGACTATCTATTTGCTTGACGCAGAATTGATGTATGATTTGACTGAAGAAGAGGTGGGGGGTGAGAGGGCTGCTTGCTGCTGAGATGTGGGGATGCCATATGCCACTGTACTGTAGTCATTCTTCTGTAGAGTCATCAAGGGCCTGTGCAGGTTCACATGCTGATTTTAAATTACCATTCTCTGTGGCGAAGAGGGCATTAATTGGTTAAATGGAGGTATGATTAGGTGAAGCCTCTGAGTAATTACAGAGAAAGAAATAACACTTAGGAGATGCTTCTGGGGTTTGGGGGCTAGCGCTAAATATCTGATGGAGCTCTCTGGTTGCAAAAGAAAACCTTTTGTTTCTTAAACAATTTATAATAATTTAACTCTCGCTTAGATACATTTATTATTTACCTTTAGCTTGACAGTTTTTGCGAAGCTAAGTGTGAGTAATTACTTCCTAGAGGAAAAATAAGAGATTATTGTTTGTTATGTCCTTGTGAGAAAGGCAAAATAAAAATATTTCCCAAGAATGTCAAGACTACCCGCTACATTTCCAACCTAATAAACTGCTAAATCTGTCCGGTTGACAAAACTGAAGCAACAGAATTATGGCATGGCTTCACATTTTAATTATGCCATCTTGTGGCGAACTCTTAAAATCTAAAAAGGCTGAAAAAATATGAGGCCTTTTGCAAAGGGCTAGTGTGTGTTAACTCCTTTTAATATCCAGATTGATTTACAGCAGCGAGTGCATATATTTTCATACTGGCACCCTGTGGGAAACAAACCTGAAACTCTAGCATTGTAAGCGCCATGCTCTACCAACTGAGCTGTGTTGCCCAATTTCTGTTTGAGACTACATCCCTGGTAAACAACAGTAAACTGCCGGAAGATATGTAGTCTTACTAGCCTAATTGATTCAGAAAAGGGGACTGAACATCAAAAATACTCATATTTTCAGTGATTGAAGTGGAAACTTGAAACATAGTGTGATCTGTTAGCCATGCGCTCGATAGTTTGCCATCTGTAAGCCTGCATTTAAAAAACAATTCTTTCTATGGGGACCATCAAACAACGGACTGAATCCATTATGTAACCACACTTTACAGTGAATTTCCAGTCAAACCCTTTCTTGAGGTGAACCCAAAATTAGCAGTAATTGAAGTATAATTATTAGGTTAATCAAAATGTATTTGTGTATGAAATGCTAATTTAAGGCTCTGAGAACCACAATTTTATAGATATACTTACAGTCTTGTGAGGCACAGTACATGGTAATATTACATAGGTACGTGTTTATAATCCGGATGGAATGTGTGTGGGGGTGTTTGAAAGGGTGGATTGATACTCTATATCCTATTACTATTATACACACACACACACAAGTATGCACACACTACAAACACTATATACACACTATACACGTATATACAGAAACTGCAGTAAAACCATCCACAATAAAATGGCATTGGCCATAGGGAAGACATGAGAGGTTAGTCACAGAGCTGCTCCTCTCTAGCCTGTGGAAATTAGACTACCCAGGAGACGGTACCATTAGGGCTTATCTGTACTCGGCCCCAAATTGAGGTGGGACCTGCTTCCAGCTAGTGGTATAAAGCAGATTTAGCCCCTCGGACAGGGACATTAATCTCCACGCCTCCTCAGCCTCCTTTGGGTTCATAGGCCCTGATCCCTCTGGCCGTATAAAGAGCCTGTGTCACTCCTCCAACATGCATACCATTAGGAGCCCGTTACCACCACATCACAGAGCCTTTTAGAGAGCATCGAAATGGAGTGTTAGCCGGCTATTTGAGACTATATAAGGTCCATTAGGATGGGGGATGTCTCAAGTGTATCTGGTTTATATTCCCCATGAACTGTATGTTAATTTACTAATTGTATTAACGCAGCGCTAAGCTTTCTCCAACGAGTGTCAGTTTAAATGCACAAATGAGGCACTTAAGTGTCAACATAACAGATGCTCCCAACCGTCTGGGACAGGAATCCTGAATAGAACATACTTTCATTGAGCTCATTCATTAAATCTGTGAGCTCTAAAATATGTCTCTGCATTTGTACTGCGTATTTGTGTTTGTGTGTGTGCCACTGGTATGTAGGTGTTTGCTAAATATAAACTCATTCCGTAACCTAACAGCAGGCCGTCCACTGTGCCCACTGACATATTTTAAGGACACTGGGCCAATGGATGACTCATCACTTTAAAAGGGTGGGAGTCTGCCAGCTCATTCATAGAAAGCAGAGCTGCACTCCAATGCCGTCTCTGTGACAGTGGCCGTCCGCTATCCCAGCACCGTGGTCAACATCCTAGCACTGGGGTCAACCCCAAGTTAGGTCTAACACAGCCCACTGACCTGCTGTTTCATCGATGATTCCTAAGAGTAAAACCAAAGTGGATTTGCAGAGGAATAGTAACCTGTAGTTACAATGATTTGTTATCATTTCTATGGGTCATGGTATGCAGGGAATTTGTCGTGGTATGCAGGGTATTTGTCATGGTGTGCAGGATGTCGGTTGTATTGTGTAGGGAATGGATTGTGGTATACAGGGTATGGGTGGTGGTATGCAG
>JACXGI010002437.1:44883-59372 GCA_016801175.1 Esox masquinongy | reverse complement strand
TGTTTTAAGGCTGGGTGTTTTGTAAAAGCATTTTGTGACAACTGCTGATGTAAAAAGGGCTCTATAAATAAATTTGATTGATTGATTGATTGATAGAATTGTTTCGGTGACAGTGTGAGGTGGCTCCTCAATGATAGTATTTTCTTTTCTAAAATGGAATGGCCATTGTCCTCGCTGACCTTAAGGCCTTTCTGTACTACTATGTCGCTCCACCTGTAGCTTCTATTCTCCTAACCCCTTTTTGTTCCTGTCCGTGCCAGGAATCGCACCGTTCTCCCAATATTCTTTTTCTGAGGACGCCTCTAAGTATCCATAGCAGCATGCATCAACTGACCCAATTAGAAACCTTACAGTTATTTGGTTATGTGTTCTCTGAAGGACTCTCTGTAGCATGTGAAAGTTAACCTGGGCTGCCTCTGTAAGACACTCTGTAGCATGTGATAGTTAGCCTGGGTGTCAGTCTGGAAGATGGAATTTCTGTCGCTTAAAATGCAGTACGGACAGATTGATTCTGTGTGGAATTTTAAGTCAGCCAGCTGTCATAGGATTGAGTTTGTTCAGGAAAACTTGTGTTAAGGGAACTAAGAACTAGGGATGTGCGTGACAAATATTTTCACTATTGATTTTTCCACAGCTTTTGCCGTCGAAATAGTTGACCCTACCCTCTCAGAGAGGTACTAATGAAAAGAAATTATGTAAATTGTAATATGTTATTCAATAAATTCAACATTTAATTGAGTCATATATCAGAGCTGATACAAAGAAGTTAATTGCCAACCTTCCAGTCCATAGAACTTAAACTGTGTAAATGTGATCTCCTGATCTGGAGGAAGGATATTTTCCTGAATTATTTTTTTTAATTGAACAGCTAGCTAGAAAGGTTCTGAACAGCAGTATGCATATGTGATCCTTATTATCTCCATCTGAAGTGCTTGGGCTTGCATCTGGAATGACACTTTATTCCCCTGTGAATTACACTTCTTCTGATTGATCATTATGGGCCCTGGCCAATGGTAAAGCACTTACAGTACCAGGCCAAAGTTTGGACACACCTACTCATTCAAGGGTATTTCATTAGATTTACTTTTTTCCACATTGTAGCATAACGGTAAAGATATCAAAACTATGAAATGACACATGGAATCATGTAGCAACAAAAAAAAGTGCTGAACAGATCAAAATATCATTCATATTGAAGATTCTTCATAGTAGCCACCCTTCGCCTTGATGACCTTGCATTTTCTCAACCAGCTTCATGAGGTAGTCACCTGGAATGCTTTTCCAACAGTCTTGATGGAGCTCCAACATATGCTGAGCACTTTTTGTCTGCTTTTCCTTCACTCTGCGATCCAAGTCATCCCAAACCATCTCAGTTGGGTTGAGGTGGGGTGATTGTGGAGGCCAGGTTGTCTGATGCAGCACTCCATTGCTATGTTATTCCATATGCGTTATTTCCTAGTTTTGATCTCTTCACTACCATTCTACGATGTGAAATTGTAAAACTGAAGAAACACCCTTGAGTGAGCAGGTCTGTCCAAACTGTTGTTCTGGATAAAAAGTGGGCTTGGTTGGAGGGGGTACTCTGCACCAGGCAATTTGACTGGGGTTTGGGTTTTAATTGAATCTGGTGGCAGAAGTCCCAGGATGTTCTAATAGGGTCAGGCCTTGTGGTTGACGATGACGTGTTCATGTTTGATATACGAGCAACACCGTTACCATTGTTAGCTCCAAGGCGAGTTAGAAACCACTTTTGAAAAGGCAAACAATTTGTGCGGTGTCAGACAGCCATTAAAGTTAATTACAGAATGTATGATGGGCTGTCTATATCCTGCACATTTAGCCTAACATTTTCTGCCAAAAAAAAGATTTTGTGTCAGGTTTAGTTGTTATGATCTCCTTTTTCTTTTTTTGACAGAGGTTCTCATCAGAGTCCAGGTATTCGACAACAGTGACCTTTCACCTATAGCGGAGGCTGGTGTAGATGTTTTCGGGAACCAGTCCGCCTTAGCGTCCAGCAAGGCAGGTGAAGATGGCATTGTCACTGTCACCTTCCTGTACCGCCCCGGCACCTGGGTCATCGTCACAGCAACCAAGCACGGCTTTGTCACTAACTCTGCCCCCTGGCATGCCAGCCGCGTCCCCTGTGAGTACTGCATTACATAGCCAACGCATCACACTCTCCCCTCTGGAATGAAAAGAATGTTGTTGTGGTTCAATACTATGCCGTCAGAGTCTTATTCATACAACTTGGTGCGATCACGTTTTGAGAACTTAATCCTCGCAAAGCTCATCTTCAGTACTGATGGCCAAGCAGCGCAAGAATACCTAAAACAATTAGCAGACTCCTTAGGGGACAGTTGATGGAATCCAAGCCCAGGATTCCCCCGTGAAGGAATGTCCAACGAGCCATTTCTCCATGCTCGGGGTGTGGACAGCAGACAGTCAGTGCCCACCGCAGCTGCTGTTACACTGATCTCAAGTCCCCCAGGCCACCCCCACCCCACCACCACCATGACCTCTCAGGGTTCACTGCCGTGGCCTTACTCAGTCCCGCCCGGCACCACCCAGCCAGACGACATCCACTCCTTTCTGCAGTGTCTGTGCCTCAGCCCCCGCCCCCCGTTCTACCCGGGTGGTTGTCATATTTATATCTCCACCTTCGGACCTCCAGCCATGGGGGTGAAGAGCTGTCCTGTCTACACCAGCGGCCTGAAGCCACTCAGCGGTCTGATAGTGTTCTTTCAGCTGCGGGGCCAAGCGGTGACATGAACCGTGCCTGTTTGGTCTGAATGTCGTTCTCTTCTGTCCTCCCTGTTAGGTTGTTTCAACCCAGTGGTCTAAAGTACTTACAGGTCCAGGGTGACATTAGGATGCAGGCTGCAATTCGTGGAGAGTTTGAGAGTGTCTCCTCTCCGAGACGGCACTGGTCCCTCCAGGAGAAGAATTACGTGGATGCCATCTTGGCATTCTGTCTGAGTGACTGTTAATCCACTGCTAGCCTGACCCATTTAGGCCAGCGACAGGTATCTGGTATGTGTGTGTTTCACTCAACCAGGAAGTGCTGCTCTGCTTATTATCACACTGCTCACTCAACCAGGAAGTGTTGCTCTGCTTATTATCACACCGCTCATTCAACCAGGAAGTGCTTGTTACCACCTCTGCTGTGGGAGAAGAATGCATTTAACGGCCATGAACCGCATCTGAACCTAATGGCTCTCCCCCCACCAAAACGGGTCCCTACAGCCAGACGTGCCAAGGCACCTCCATTCAACCTCAGATGCTGCTGAGACAATTTACACCTCCAGATGCAATACCCCCCAGAGTGTACATACACAAACGTGACGTATTGGCCAAGCATTACCCGGAGTTGTGGGGTGGCGTCGTCAGGAGGTGTTTCACTGAAGTCATTCAGGATGTGTCCAGCATTCTGAAGCAAGATGGATTGATTTTAATATTAAATAATGATAATTAATGTGTAGTATATTTATTCTGTATCGATATGCGATTATAATGTTCAATTTAATTACAATATACTGCAAACAACTGTTTAGAGAATGGAGAGGGTGATATATTAAAATCATGTCTTCCATGATTGCGGTAATGATAGTCCGTTCGCCTTTCACAAACTGTATAGACGTTTTTTACCGCCATGCGCACTGGAGGTCTTCTGCAAGTCTGAATTAATTGATTCATCTATCAACATGTCACCCCCACCTCACAATGCATTCAGTCCCTCAGTTCGAATCCCAAAGTTCAAATCCCATAGTTGAAATCCCACTATTAAAATGTTCACACTCGTCTAATTAGCATAGAGCAAATTTCCATTAAAATTCCCGGGGTACATTTTGCCATGCGTTGTGTCCATGTGATTCCCGGGGTACATTTTGCCATGCGTTTTGTCCATGTGATTCCCGGGGTACATTTTGCCATGCGTTGTGTCCATGTGATTCCCGGGGTACATTTTGCCATGCGTTGTGTCCATATGATACCCCGGGGTTAAATACCAGAAAAATTTTACCGTTTTTAAAATTCTTCTGCGTTTTGGATCAAGATCCGGCAGGTATGAAACCTATTCAGGCTTTGGGTGATGTAGGTTTTGTTGCCACAAACATGAAGTTTATCTGGGCCCAGGCTGCAGAAATCCAGCTACTTTTTGCTTATCAAAACAACGTAACACGTAAAACACGTACAGCAAACGATACCTGTAGTAGGTGTAAACTTTCTGTGACCATGACTACAATGAGTCCTCGGCTCTGTACGCTTTCAAATCCAAACAGCCCTCCATCTCCCTTCCTTTGGCTGTCTCTGTCAGCAGTCCCTGACTACGCCTCCATTTTCCTCTCGTCTTTTATTTTCATCAGCCAGAGAGACCGAGAGGGAGGGAGAGAGAGAGGGAGAAAGAGAGGGAGAAAGAGGGAGAGAGAGAGAGACGGAAGGCTCTTTTAATAGCAACTGTGTCCTACAGCCGAGCTACTCTGTCCCCCTCCAGCCCTTCTATAATCTGTGGTTGTCACGCAAGTCCCGAGGATGGATGACTCATCATTTCATCACCAAGGTTTTTTCTCGTGCGGCAAGATAAAGCACAGCTTCCGGCGCTGATGGACTCAGCTGAAGTCAAGGGGGCCAAATCAGAACACACAACTTGGGCTGGATGGATGGTGATGACAATGTAGTCTAACAGGGATATGTCAGGGATTCTTTTAATGTTTCCTTCATGATGATCTTCTTTTAGGTTTTGTTTCTCTCCAGCCCCTCGACCCTCTGAACACTCACATACTCTCTATTTCTCCTATTTTTGCTTGGTCTCTCTCTCTCTCTCTCTCTCTTGCTCTGTTTTTCCCACTCACCTCATAGCTACTTGCGTTGTTTTTACATTTCCTTCTGCCCTGCCTCTCGTGTGTCACGTTCACACGTTCCCTCTCCCTCTGTCACACTTTATTTCCTGGATGTTGTGTCTCTATGTGCCTCGGGCCAGTAACGTGCTTCCGATGGTGGAGAATATTAACCGTTATGAATGTGTCCTGTACACAACACCTACAGCATGTGTTTGTGTGTGTGAGTGTGAGAAAGACAGAGATGCAGAGAGATAGAAAGACAAAGAAAGAGAGGAAGAGTCTACTTCACTTGTGACTTTTTACACATTTTTACAACACGGCACCTAGTCTTTAATATAATATTCAAAAGGCCTTTATCCTGTTTTAAACCTGTTTGTGAAGTTTACTTTTTAGATTGACATGTTAAATTTGCAAATGTTATTTTGCTTTTAAATATATTTTATTTAATTTGGTAATGAACGCAGCTGTCTCCTATCTGGGATATTAAATGTGAAAAAGTTATTGAGGTAATATTACGAGAGTTTTGCAATTAGCTAGAGTCTGACAAGCCCATGGATATTCATTTGTTTTGAGTTAAGTTAGTACTAGCCACCATTAAAGGAGCCATTGAAAGCACTCTGGGTGTGTAGATGATGGCCTGGATATCTTGCCTGTATGCCTTTAAATCTTTACCCATGCAGCTCTTTAATATGTTATATAAATTATGTGTCTGCTGCCTTGTGTTACCCCAAGGGGTAAATGAGCCTCCTGATGCTTCTTCATAACAGATGGGCACTGCAGATTATTCCAAGCACCTTGCTCCCTGTGTCCTGGAGAATAGCCATCACTTACTACAGCTCTGGAGGGTTCCCACAGACAGCTCAAGGGTATAATTATTGGGAACACTTAGATCCCTGGAGACAGATGGGAGACCAACAAAACATTCTGGACAAAACAATGCCTGAACTCACACAGTGTAGTTTGTCATTATTGCCGACGCTGAGCTAAGCACTGAATTCTGTCTAGTATCCTTAAAATGACCTGCCTTGCTTATAGTTTATACTAATACTTTTCAGTGAGAGAGAGGTTTTCTGCTTGTTTGGGTTGTTTAGTCGGCACACCTTCAAGACCTGTCTGGATCGTCAGGACATATGCCGGTCAGCAGTGGATGGAGAGCACGTCCCTCCACACATTCTAAGACAGAGAAAGTGAAGGGAAGTGTGGTTTGGGTGTCAAAGCCAAGAATGGTTTGAATCGATCCGGCTCTTTCTCCCTGAGTGACAGCATCGTCTTGTCAAAATCCCCCTTCTTTAAATGGAAGCTCAGGTGTCAATGAACTGAGTCTGTTCTGCCTCCCCTCTCCACCGTTCAGTGGACTCAGGTTCCAAACACACACACTCACGCTGCTTTTAGTCTGCCTGTCAGTCAGTAGTAGGATGTAGCAGGATTTCCCACCACTCATGCTGCATACTATGAGGGGTTGAGATGGCCTGGTTCCTTTAAAAGCCCCCACATTGACTGTGCTGGACTTTTAGGGGTTGAGATGGCCTGGTTCCTTTAAAAGCCCCCACATTGACTGTTCTGGATTGTGAATGAATGAGAGGGTCTTGTTTTCTTCAGTTGGAACTTACTCTGTAACTGGAACCAACTCTTACTAGACCTAACTCAATAACTGGAACTAACTCTTACTGGAACAAACTACAATTGGAACTGACTCTTTAACTTGAACTGGAAGTGACTCTGTTACTGGAACTCACTGACTGTGTCTGTCTGTTTCTCTGGCCCTCTCTGTCAGTGTATGCATCAGTCAGCCTCTACCTGCTCCCTCAGAGACCTGCCACCCTGATCCTGTATGATGATGTAGTCCAGGTGCTGCTTGGAACCCCAGGTGAGTCTACCTAACCAAACCATTCCTATGAACCTACAGCACTTATATGCACCGTCATAAATTGGCTATAGTTGTTTTCAAGCATCAGACTGTTCTTTATGAAATATACAGTACAAACACACTAACAAAAGGACATGTACATGGTTCATATAAGGACGGAATACACAAGTAGCAATGTTATATCCCCCTAACTATGATGCATCTTCAACCCTGCTTTACAGTCATTATGCGATTCTTCTGTTGAAAGTCAGCAGTTTGACAGGTCTGTCCGGGACACTTTGTTTGTCTTTGTCGAGGAGTCTTGTCCTGGTAGTTATGTTCTAGCAGTCATGCCCCTGTATTCTGGTTATTCTCCCTGTTGTTGGATGGCCAACTTCATTTGTGCATTTATTTTATTAGTTCTATACATACTGTATCAATAGTTCTTAGTACTGTTGTTCCTGCCCCCCATGTTCACCATTTTGTATTATATTGATTTGTTCCTGCCCGCCATGTTGGCCATTTTATGTTATATCGATTCGTTCCTGCCCCCCCCATGTAGGCTATTTTATATTATATTGATACGTTCCTGCTCCCCATATTGGCCAAGTTTGTGCAGTCTCTTTCTGACAGTTGACCCATGCTCTCCCACATTGGTTGTGGCAAGATCAATCAATAATGCAATATATTTCATAAAGCTCTTTTTACATCAGTAGTTGTCACAACATGTTTTTACAGACCAGGAAAGCCTGTAGATCTTTTGATGATACCCTGGGTATTGTAGTCTTCCTCAGACATATTTTGTCTCACTCTTGGGCTGAATTTGGTAGATTGCCGGTGTCATGACATGTTTGTGGATTATCTGTTGTACAGTGGAATGATTGACTTCAGAATTGCTTGAATATTGTCCTGTAGCCTCTCACAGACATGTGGGCATCAACAGTCCTCCTTCTGAGGACCTCTGAGAGATCTTTTGATTTTGGCATGAAGTTATCCCAGCCTGTTGTGTGGAAACCAAACCGGACAACAGGATTTACAGCCAACGGTGGTGTCAGAGATGGCTTTTTAGTGTGCAACTGTAAAAGCTAGCATTTGGTGTTAAGGAAAAGCTATTATGATTCGCATAATACGTGTATCTGTTTTGGAACGGGCGTTCTGCACAGAAACACAGAGAAACATCCGGTCCCCTGTATGCGGAGCGGAACGGATATTAGTGGCAGTACAAATGAAGCGTGCTGTCCTCTAGCAGTGTGAGCCTCTCGCTATTCAAAGCCAGTTACATCACCCGGCTGCACTAAAGCAAAAGAGAAATGGGCAGTCATTGCCAAGTCAGCCAATCACAGCTCTTATCTGCATTTGTGCTTGTGCATTTGTGACTTTATTTCCCGAATCCTGATTGAACAGATCCACGAGAACAAACTTGTCGCCCTCCATATCGCTGATAGTGCCAATAAGGCAACAGCACAGAAGATGAAGAATCCAAATTAAATCGACCTGGATACAGCGGTCTCTCAGCCTCAAGGCCTTACTAGGCGAACCAAACAGGCTATTAATGTCTGACCAAATTTATGCCGTAGGGTGGATAGTTGGCCAGCCCTGTTGAGCGCATGCTTCGTTCCTCTCTGTGAAATGAAACGACATAGATTCTCCAGTCAGTGTTCAGACTAGTTTAATAATTGCTTTGAGGTTGGCAGCATTGCGGTTTCCTTTTGCTGAATATTATAGGAGAAATTGTCTCTGTTTAACCAGCACCCACTGGGTGAGAACCTACTTTTGTACACCAGCAATCACAGCGTGCTTTCAGGACATCCAGCTTAATACGTCAACAAGCCATCAGGTCAGATGCTTGGAGGCTAGGAAAAGAACACATCTGCAGTAGGGATTTGTGCTTCAGAGTGCAATAGGAACTATACCCAGGTCATTTAATAAGTTATCATCAGTGCTCCTTTTAGGTATACTGTATGAGGTGTTAGCTAGGATAACACAACCTCCATCTTAAAACGACTGCCGCTGTGTGTCTTCTTGTCCCTGTGTCATTCCTCAATGTCATGTCACGTGTCCAGTCCAATAAGTGAGCCAAAATGACGTGATCCACTGCGTTCCAGCTCGCTGATGGAAGCGTTACACACTGTCTCCATGGCAGGGGTTACCAGTTTCCACCTCCAGGGCCTGTGACGAGGACCGGGGCTTTGTTTTCATTCTTATCTAATCAAATCAATTATGGTGAAATCACTATGAGAAGCTTACTGGGACTGATTTAGACCTGGGACATCAGTTCACTAACTACCATACCACACAGAATGAGAAACCAGAAGCATGTCGGATCGATGGCCTACCTATTGAGAACCATTTAAGTTAGATATTTATGATTGATATTGATTCTGCTTGCTGCTAAATTTGTTTCTTTTCCCAAATCTTTCCTTCTTCCAGCTCTCTATCAGTCTGTCCGTCTGTTTCTTCCCTTCACCTCCCCCTCATCTAATCTGTGGAGACCAGGGCCCCTGCTGCAGCCTTTGTCCCGTATCTCCTTCAACTAGCTCCGACTGTGGCTGTTTGTGGGCGTGTAAGTGTGTGCCTGGATGTGAGGCATTTATTTAGACAGCAGCCAATTGATTTTTGTAGCGACACCCATTGAATGAGAGAGCTGTTTGTCCCCTCTAATTATGCCCCAGACAGCTTTCTCTTTTCCTCCTCACTTCCTTTTGTCAGTAGGGGCATTTTTGCCGTAATTGCGTACATATTTTCCCACCCCCCTTCTCTTCCTCTCCATAGTGTTTCAGCAGTGATTCGGTTTGGCTGTTTACGTGGCTGAAACAGTGGGCTGAAACAGTGCTTTTACTTTTCACTCTGTTTGGGCCAAGACGTTATAGGAAGCCAAACAGCCACATTTCAAATACACCAATGCAGACAGTATTTCCGGTATTCTCTATCTTGAAAAATGTAATGCTGACGTGCAAAAACGCATTTCAGGACAAATGAAACAAATGCTAAAGTAAGGTTTTTGGCTAAATCTTTTTAATTTAATCAAGATGAGTTACAGTTGCAAAACTCTCTCATTAACATGTTGGAGCATCTGGCAACTTTTATAGAGGGACAACTGGTGGATGTGGTTGTTTTGCTGAGACACACAGGCTCTCTCCCTCTCTCTTTTTCACTTCCTCCTGGGTATTCCTCCTTAAGGCAGCTGGGAGAGTAGTTCAGCACGTTCACCCTGCGTGATCTCTAAGATGCAGAGATGAGTCTCTCAGGAAGTGTGCAACGTGGAGAAAGAGAAAGGGGAGACTGCCCAGCTCTGATGGACATTCTGGGATGGGAGGACCCCTGATGGACAGGAAGTGATGGGAGCCTATTTGAAAGTGCCCTGCTAAGTGCTGAGGCTGATCACCATGGAGACAAACAGTGGCACAAAACGAAAGTGTTTTTTGCGGAGGTGGAAAAGTACCAACAATGGGGGTTGGAGGGGGGATAGCTGTGATTGGCTGAATCCAAAAGACATCTGCATTGCTTCTGTCCAGGACTGACGGTTCCATTGGAGGCGTGACCTGCTAGCACCATATAATAGATTTTAAAGGAAACTACTAAATGTAACTGGACCTTAAGCATGCTGTTTTTCAGCTCCAGCATTTGTTCTGACAGGAACAAAGCTCCAGAGAAGTCAATACTGCTCAGCTGTCTAACAACACAGTTAAACAGAACTGTAAGCTAGCGATTGGAACATAGTGTGCACATCTTCATGCTGTGATTCGATTGGGCCAATCCCCACTCTGCAGCTGCCCTTCAGACTCATTGGCCAGATGTCAGATCTTTTTCTCTTACAACACACAACATTATGTAAATCTGCAGCAGCCGCCGCATCGGGCATATGTTGCTCTCGGTGGTCACGCTTTCCCATCATGCCTCCCTCCACATGCTGTTCCTGCCGCCCAGTGAGTTGTGTTGTTCTGTTGGTGAACACCTGTGCCTCGTCCGTTGACATGGAAATGAGCGAGCAAAGGGTGCCGACGTTACAGCTACTTCTCCTGACCTTTGAACTATTGAGAAAACACCTCAAATAGTCTAGAGGTGGAGTGTCAATTTAAGTTCTCCCGCAACCATTAAATAATGAATCATTTGTGTTATTCAGGGCTGTCCACACAGAGACTACCCCTCCTGTGGAACACCACACAATTCCACAGCGTGTCAGCCCAGGTGACGAGAGATCAACCACATCTCAGTAATCAACGGGTCGCTGCAAGGCGAGCCCCTAATTACCTGCTCGCGTCACGGTCAACGTTTCCAGAGGCCGGGGCAGTGGAAAAACAATCTGGTGCTGTGTGTGCATCAGTGAAAAGGGATTAGCCAGGCTGCTAATTATGGCCAGCCAAGACAAGTAACGTCTGAATCCGTCTTGCCACCACATTAATCGACACCATGTATTTTAGTTCAATAAACGTAACAAAACGTTCATAGCGTTGAAATTGACACTTAAAATAACAACATAGTATGTCGAATATTTATAGAGCTCCCTATCTGGGCTTGCTCCCGGCACCATGGCAACCTGGAGGCTCTGCTAAACCGTGTCTCTCTGAGCCTGTATGAGGACTGACCAGTGGATGAAGTAAGCCATGGAAGAGAGAAGCAGGAGAAGGAAGTGGCAAGGATAGAGGGGGGTATAGGGGGGAGAGTAGCGAGTGGGGAGTGGATGGGGCAGGCGAGATGAGGGAAGGGGAAAAGGTCAAAACATTTTCTGGAGCGTACCGTGCAGAGGGGGTGCTAAAAGGACACATAGACACACACACAGACACTCACACACAAGCCTGCCCACATACACAGGGACTCTGGGGAGCTGTAGAGCCGAGTCCATCCTGATGACACCCCAGAGAGAGCCCCCTGCCGAAGCTGGGCGGCTGCCAGGCTGTCCCAGACCCTCAGTCAACCACCAAAACACACACAGGCCAGTCAGAATTGAGGACAGAAGGAGCCCTCGCTTGGCTGCTCAGTCAGTGATGTCATATCCTGTGATATCATGCAGCGGCCTATAATTAATCTGACCACAGTCACATAAAAGGGATTGGAATTACATTACATACGTTAGCATCTGCTTCATATCACACAAAGAAGTGCTCCCCGTTCTCCACTGCCAGGGTTCCCCAGTCGACAGATGGCACACTTCGGCTGACCTTTCACCCCTAGCAAACCCCTAGCCCCTTTGCTGTGTCAGTGAATAATCTCAACCAATATAGGGAACCGCCCCTCATTTGTCACTTCTGATGGAGTAGTCCCCTCAAGGTCAAAAACACTTATTATTCATCAGGATGGTTTCCCATCCTTTTTTTAACCCTTTCCTGGCACACCTTAAATTAATAAATGCATCAAATGCTTGATGAGTACTTGACCAATTGAATCAATAAAAGTGACAGTTTTAGGGATCAAATCTAGATAATACTGATCCTTCAGCACTGTGTCTAATTCATAAGGCACCGTGTCTCAGTCTTTGTAGTCTGGTTTCTCTTGGTGAACGTCAGCATTTTATCTGAAATGCTTTTAACTGATGAATGTCTGGTTGAAATAAATCAGGCCCCCCCCAATCTCACTCAACCAGCTGATCAGAATGGGGGGGGCATTTATGTGATGGATTACCCATGTTCTCATCTGGGACCTCCACTGTCCCTCATCCCAATGTCCCCGTCTCTCCATCCTCCATTATGTCCAGAGCTTCCTCTTCAGCTTGGCTGGGGGCCTAGGAAGCTTTAACAGACGGTCCCTGTTCTGAACTGCTCATGGGAAAAGGACCCAGAGAGGAGCCCCTGTGCCAATCAGCTGGATCTGGCTTGGTGGAGAAAACAAAGTTGAAGCACAGCTCTGAGGGGCTATTTTAATTAAACAAACCTGTCTTTTACCAAGCCAGTCTCATTGATGTGACCATGGTAAGGTCTGGTCAGGCCTCTAGACAGTTGAACTGAATACATGTAGCTAAATACTCAAAACTGAAATGAACGCAGTGCCAGGAGTATTTATTTGACTTGCTATTGTACTGGTTTTAAAGACAGCTTTACTCTTCCAATTGAACATCAAGTTTTTTTATTGGGAGTCAAGGTATGCGATCTGGTGGAGTGCCAGACATCTGAAAGCTAAGGAATCCACCCCTGCCCTTGACCATGGAAAATAATCAGCCCATTGGTTTTAAATATTATTGGCTGCATGGGGAATCTCTCTCCCTTACTGGCTGATGTAGTGTAGACCTGGGATTCTCTTCTATTGGCTGATGTGTTGATCTTGGCTGAGTGACAGTTAGATTGGTCAGTGAGTATTAGTGATATACGCTTACATTATTTTGTTAACCTGTAAACTATGCTTGATTTTAACAAACAGAATTAAAACTATGCTTGATTTTGACCAACACATAGAAAACTATGCTTGATTTTGACACAATTTTGAATTATCGCTGTGTAATGAAAATAATGGCTATACGCTAATCAGCCATAACATTATGACCACTGACAGGTGAAGTGAATAACACTGAATCTTGTCATCATGGCATCAGTGGGTGGGATATATTAGGCAGCAAGTGAACATTCTGTCCTCAAAGTTGAAGTGTTAGAAGCAGGAAAAATTGGTAAGCATAAGGATCTAAGCGACTTTGACAAGGGCCAAATTGTGAAGGCTAGACGACTGGGTCAGAGCATCTCCAAAACTGCAGCCCTTGTGGGGTGCTCCCGGTCTGCAGTGGTCAGTACCTATTAAAAGTGGTCCAAGGAAGGAAAAGTGGTGAACTGGCGACAGGGTCATGGGCGGCCAAGGCTCATTGATGCAAGTGGGGAGCGAAGGCTGGCCCGTGTGGTCCGATCCAACAGACGAGCTACTGTGGCTCAAATTGCTGGTCCTGATAGAAAGGTGTCAGAACACACAGTGCATCGCAGTTTGTTGCGTATGGGGCTGCGTAGCCGCATACCAGTCAGGGTGCCCATGCTGACCCCTGTCCACTGCCGAAAGTGCCTACAATGGGCATATGAGCATCAGAACTGGATCAGGGAGCAATGGAAGAAGGTGGCCTGGTCTAATGGATCACGTTTCCTTTTATATCACGTGGATGGCTGGGTGCGTGTGCGTGGCTTACCTGTAGAACACATGGCTCCAGGATGCACTATGGGAAGGAGGCACGCCTGTGGAGGCAGTGTGATGCTTGGGGCAATGTTACAGGACAAAGGATCTGCTGCTAACGTCTTGGTGCCAGATACCACAGCACACCTTCAGAGGTCTAGTGGAGTCCATGCCTCGACGGGTCAGGGCTGTTTTGGCGGCAAAAGGGGGACCCACACAATATTAGGCAGGTGGTCATAATGTTATGGCTGATCGGTGTATATTGGATATCAAAAGACATTATGATTAAACTATAGTCCTCAACGAATCCTCTTGTGAGGATGTTTCTCATTCAAACATGGATTGGATGAGGTGACAGAGGTTAGGAGCAGTGGGAAATTTCGGTGACAGGAAAGGTGTGACGGACGGAACGAGCTTTCGGAATGAAACCAGGGTCACGGAGGATGAATACACTGAGAAACCGAGAGAGACAGAGATGCAGAGGGGATGCTGCACTAAAGCCAGCCCAGGGTGTACAGCCAAATACAGGCCCCTCTGCCTAGACACACTAGCCAGGCTGTCTACACAGATCAGGCCCCGTGCTCATCCAAGCTAATCGCACCAGACAAGCGGCACCGTTAGGAGCGGACTGTGTATTTTTAGTCCCCCTCTTTTCACTTGGCATGCCAAATCGGACGGGGCGAAAGGGATTATGGGATAGCAGGAAGAGCGGGTGGGGGGGGGGGGCG
>JACXGI010002437.1:0-44783 GCA_016801175.1 Esox masquinongy | reverse complement strand
CTTTGGACTATCGTTTTTCATAGAGCAGGCGGCTGCCAAGCTGAGGCCCGTTTTTTTTAGCATTTCTGCCAAGTTACACCACCAATTTCACAGACGCCATCTCTCCCTTCTTCCCCCCCATTCTCTCCCTCTCCCACTCTCCTCCAGGAGGTAAGAACCAGCCTTGGATGCAGCTCCAGAGGAGGTCAATGTCTCTGGCCCTGAACTCCACCAAGCCGGAGCTTTCCGCTGCGCTGACCTACGCTCAGAGCCAATACGAGATCGGAGGCTTCCCCTACCCCCTGGGCTGGGAGGGCAACGCCACAGGTGAGACAGCCAGGAGGGACGGGAGGGAGTGGACACCGGGGGGAGGGAGGGTTTGAGGAGCACGTGGGGGGTAAGGTAAAACGGAGAAGGAAGTGAAGGAGTGAGGGAGACCAGACAAGATTGGAAGAGTATCAGCGGAATGAGAATACATCGCTCAGAACCTTCCAGATGATGAGAAGTAAAGGCTGCATGCCAGCGGTGTGTACGGGTCCATATCGACTCAGAGCATCAAAAACCAAGAGAAGAAAATGGACGTCTATTCTATAACCGTGGATGCAACGAACCCGTCCCCCGCAGACTGAAGGCTCAGCTGTTGGTTCGGATGAATCGTTAAATACCTAGGAGCTGTCATCTCCCAAAACCCCAGATGGGAGGACAACATCAATGAGATCACCAAGAAGCCTCATCAGTGGATGTAGTCCTTTGAACTAAGCATCTCCCAGTCAATCTGGGCTATTTTCCTGTGCTGTGGCCCTCAGCAACAGGGCATCTATCCCATAGAGATTAATAACACTATGGTGACCATATCAGTCCACCCTAAACTTCACCCTAAAATCTAGATATACTAAACTGATACTGTAAATGTGTACATGAATATTACATCCATCAACATTTAATATCTCATTATCTTGCATTATCTTATATTATCTTATGTCGTATTATCTTACACTATCTTACACGTGTGCTCCGTATATCATATGTTAACTTTGTTTAGATGTTGTATATTCTCTCCGCTAGCAGTACCACAGCTCAAAGCAACGTTCTGAGAATTTGTAAATGTTTCTGCTGAATTAGGGTGATCTTGGAACTCGACCAGCACAAGATGAGCATGTACCAAAGACAACATGTTGAGTTGAGCAGTGTACAATCCTTTCCCTTTCCTGCCCAGCTCCATAAGTCTTCACACGTCTCCTTCTCTCCACGTCAAAAACCATCCATCCTGTTGAACTGAAGTGACTCGCTGGCTGTCTCAGTTTACTTCAGAATGCGACGTGATAGTTGCCTCTGTTTAGCCAAAGACCACAAAAAGGAGCCATAACGGGTTTAGTGATTGCAGTGACTTTGTTTGTCAGGCATTTGTCATTCATTATAGGATAAAGGATGGTGTTGAAAGGGACAGTTTGCTGCACAAACAAAAGGCCTTATGGATGTTTAGGTATTTCTGAGCCAGCTCAACCATAATGAGTGACAACCTCTCCCTAAAAACAAGAGAAACATGTTCATTAGCGAACATGAAACTGAACCAAGTGTGTCACTGTCCTCATTAAACAAGTTATTTTCATACCCAGACATTGAATGTGACAACGGACAACTATTGTGCTGATGAATTAAGTTCAGTTGTGGTCTTCATGATGATGATGAAGTAGGAAGACATGTTGGAAACCAGGTCAACAGTGATTAGGATGATGACGACGACTGCTCAACATACAGTAAAATAGTTTGGCCTGGGATGGTCCAGCACTGCAGCTCGAGTTCCACTTTGGCTCATTTATTTCAGCAAATAAAAACTACCCATCTTTCCCAACTGTCACTAGCCAGGACACAATAAAATACCTAAATCAATATATATATCTTCTTACATGTAAAATGATGAAAGTAGAATGATAGTGAATTTCTGGTTATTATGGTGATATTTACCTTGATGAAGCTAGCATTAGCATTAGATGTGTTTAGATACCACAACGGTGGTGGGCCTAAAGGCTCGTGCTGTCTCTCCCCAGGGGTTAACAGTAGCTGGGTGGAGCTGACGGCGGTGGCAGCGGTCAGTGCCCACCTCTACGGACGGAATGGGACCAGCGTTCAGGCGTGGGAGCCCATTCACATCTCTATCCCCCTCCCCGTGGACACGCCCCTGCAGACAGCCACCGGCGTGCCCATGTGGAGGTTTGACGACAAGACCGGTACGACAGCCCTGCTGAGTTCATTTTGTCAAAAACAGTATTGAAAAACAGACAACTGACTACATCGTTATGGTCCATTTTGCTTTTGAACAAAAATGAGACTAGAGTTTTTTTTGCTGTGACTGAAGTCTAGACTAACGTTACTGGATGAGAGGATTCTGGAAAGGGTGAGAGCGAGCTTGTCTGTATGATCGGTTCCTTTGCTAGTATTGCATTACATAAAATGCAAACAAATCCATGACATTAGGTGTATAACTAAACCACAGACCGGGTTTTGAGTGAAGTTTCGCTATTTATCCTCTGTGGCAGTTAGAAGCCTGAACAGCTGACCTGTGCTCATGGTCGTATCAGGCAACTTGAAAATGTGTAGCCTCCTTTCAATCAGCTAGCTGCTCCCTTCTGTCACATTCAGCACTAGCAAGTCGAGCATGGTACTGGGATGTGATTGGAGGATGACAGTCAAAATTTGAGTTATTAATTGACATTGCATTGTTTGCTTGTCTTAGTAGATTTGGCAGGGTATTTTTTTTTGGGCTATATAAAAGTGGTCATCCCCTATATTTGTTGGCTACTCACCAGTGGCTAGTAAGGCTGACAGTTTTACCCGCTAATTGATAGTTTTCACGTGACGTCACGGCATATGGGAACGCCCACTTGGCGGGCAAAACAAAGTCTCCTTCCATTGCCCTCCATCGACATCTCCACAACTTTTACTAGTTATCCATCAAAATGACATAGTTGCAGTTTCATTGGATGCGCTAACCGCATACATATACATATACATATAGTATTTGCAATCATATCTACATGTAATCATTGTAATGGGTTAGAAAAATCGCATCAATCCAACATTCTCCACAGCAACACAGGCTGTCAGTGGTGGGTCATTTTAAACAGTAGGAATGGTTTACCTGACATTAGGAAAACATTTATATTATTCCCGGTACATTTGTCACACGATTCTGTGTTATACTGGCTGCAATACGCTACACTGACCACCCACAGAACCAACAGTAATTTAGGTAAATTAGCATTAAACTTCGCTTTGACAATGAAGAATTTCTTCTCCTTCACCTCCCAAACAATTTCATTATTGACCCACCCTGATCGAATGTACAGATAGCCGTCTGTACTTTTGTACACTTCCATTTTGGTAGCAGTGTAAGGGGAAGTATTCTCCACAAGGTATAGCTATGTACACATCCCCAAAGTTCAGCTCCGGCATTGATTTTGCTGTTTTTAACGATTTAAATAACGCAGCAGGTGCTGTATATGGGTCACTAGTGCCTAAGACTTGCAGTGTGTTTGCATACCTTTGTTTTTCATGTTTTGTGAGGTGATCTAAACACTCATGGGCTGTAGAAATAGAACATTTGACCGGCTTGTGCAGTAGCTCCATAGAATTCCCAGTGTTAGCCGCCATATTTTAACAATGTTTGGCCTGCCAGGCTGTCAGAGCAACCACATGACTGAAAACTATGAATAGCTAACATCATTTTATTGTCTGATGTCAGTGATATACAGTACCAGTCTAAAGTTTGAACACACCCATTCAACTGATTTAACTGATGCAGTCTTTGTTACAGTGACCAGATTTCTGAAATGAAAACCAGGGACATTTCCAATGTTATTATCTATGAAATAAAAAGGGAGGACAATTCTGGTTTTATGTTTTTAGTCTAACAGGCACACTGTGAAGGACAGAGAAAACTGTTACTGAAACACTACAGACAAGACCCATATTGTTCGTATTCCCCATCCTACTCTTTAAAATTGCTGCTAGTTTACATTGTTATGTATATTATTGCTATATGTTTGCTTTATAGAGTTCTTTGATGCCAGGTCCCCAACAAGTTGCTTCCCTCTGTCCTTTGATTCCTGTGATGTACAGTTGTACTCGTAAGTTTGTACATCCTGGCAGAAATTGTGAAATTTTGGCATTGATTTTGAAAATATGACTGATCATGCAAAAAAAACCCTCTTATTTAAGGATATTGATCATATGAAGCCATTTATTATCACATAGTTGTTTGGCTCCTGTTTAAATCATAATGATAACAGAAATCGCCACAAATGGCCCTGATCAAAAGTTTGCATACACTTGAATGTCTGACCTTGTTACAGACACACAATGTGACACACACAGGTGAAAATGGCAATTAATGGTGAATTTCCCACACCTGTGGCTTTTTAAATTGCAATTATTGTCTGTGTATAAATAGTCAATGGGTTTGTTAGCTCTCACGTGGATGCACGGAGCAGGCTAGATACTGAGCCATGGGGAGCAGAAAAGAACTGTCAAAAGACCTATGTAACAAGGTAATGGAACTAAATAAAGATGGAAAAGGATATAAAAAGTTATCCAAAGCCTTGCAAATGTTAGTCAGTACTGTTCAATCACTTATTAAGAGGTGAAAAATTCAAGGGTATCTTGATACCAAGCCAAGGTCAGGTAGATCAAGAAAGATTTCAGCCAAAACTGCCAGAAGAATTGTTTGGGATACTAAGAATAACCCACAGGTAACCTCAGGAGAAATAAAGGCTGCTCTGGAAAAAGATGGTGTGGTTGTTTCAAAGAGCACAATATGACGATACTTGAACAAAAATGAGCTGCATGGTCGAGTTGCCAGAGAAAAGCCTTTACTGTGCCAATGCCACAAAAAAGCCTGGTTGCAATATGCCCAACAACACCTTGACATGCCACACAGCTTCTGGCACACTGTAATTTGGAGTGATGAGACCAAAATAGAGCTTTATGGTCACAACCATAAGTGCTATGTTTGGAGAGGGTTCAACAAGGCCTATAGTGAACAGAACACCATCCCCACTGTGAAGCATGGTCGTGGCTCACTGATGTTTTTTGGGGGGGGGGGGGGGTGAGCTCTAAAGGCACAGGGAATCTGGTGAAAATTGATGGCAAGATGAATGCAGCATGTTATCAGAAAATACTGGCAGACAATTTGCATTATTCTGCATGAAAGCTGCACATAGGACGCTCTTGGACTTTCCAGCATGACAATGACCCTAAGCACAAAGCCATGTTGACCCTCCAATGGTTACAGCAAAAAAAAAGGTGAAGGTTCTGGAGTGGCCATCATAGTCTTCTGACCTTAATGTCATCGAGCCACTCTGGGGAGATCTCAAACGTGCAGTTCATGCAAGACAACCAAAGACTTTGCATGACCTGGAGGCACTGTGCCAAGACGAATGGGCAGCTATACCACCTGCAAGAATTTGGGGCCTCAGACAACTATTACAAAAGACTGCACGCTGACATTAATGCTAAAGGTGGCAATACACAGTATTAAGAACTAAGGGTATGCAGACCTTTAGACAGGAGACATTTTTTTCTTTGTTGCCATGTTTTGTTTTATGATTGTGCCATTCTTTTATGACCTACAGTTGAATATAAATCCCATAAGAAATAAAAGACATGTGTTTTGCCTGCTCACTCATGTTATCTTTACAAATGGTACATATTACCAGTTCTCCAAGGGTATGCAAACTTTTGAGCAATACTGTATATTTCTTAATTCTTATTACATAGATGTGTGCCATGTAACAAGAATTTCATTGTGCAGGATGACACTGTGTTATTCTGTGAATTTAATAAATACACTTTAAACCTGATCTTGAAGACAGAACTGTCTGATCTGAACAGCCATTCAGTGGTCCTGGTAGTCTGGGCAGAATAAGAGCAGAAGAGAACATGAGCAAATTGAAAAACACAGACAATGTATTTTTTCTTCTCCAATCTTTCTCCCTTTCTTTCTCTTTACCTTTCCACCTCAGTCTTCTACACTCTCCTCGCTTCACTCTTTTTTCCTTCTCACTCTCTTCTCCTTCCTCTCTAATCTTTAATAATAAATTGTACACTATTAGATGAGATACTTTGGTTAATGGATCCCAATTGCTTCCCTCATTTTTGTATTTTGTCTCAAAAACATTGTTTGGGATAATAAATTGGCAGGCTCTATAATCATATCTTTACCTTTCCTCCTTCACTCATCTTCACTCTTCCTGTCCAGTCTTCCTCCTCTCCACTCTCTAACAGAAAACACCATGCGATTGGTATCCATGAAAATTTCTAAATTTATTTTCACACTACTTACAATGCCAAACTATTAAAATTGTAATCTACAAATAAATATTCTCATAATTTATTGTGCATTCATTTAATATAATCCTATTTTCAAAATATCCTGTCCACTGCATGTTTACATGTGTAAATTTTTTAACCTAGCTATCATGACTGTAGCTAGCCAACATAGCTAGCTAACTTAGTCTACATAGCTAACGTTAGCTAGCATAACCTATTTTAAACCTCAGAGTACATCATCTATTAATAATTAAATTGTGACATTATAACCAGTGCCGTAACCAGGGTTTAGAAATTTGTGAGGTCCAGATTTTTAATTAATTTTGAGAGCTTATTTATGGAAATTCACACCAAAATTACACATAAATACAATCAAAGTTATACACTACAGTCACACAAACGTATTACGCGTTACCTCAGGGGTGTCAAACCGGAGGGCCGAGTGTCTACAGGTTGTTTTTTCCTATAAATTGGTTCCCAGTTCAGACTTAAACAACCAGGTGAGGGTAGAAACTAACTAATTAGTGACCTAACTAATCAATCAAGTACAAGGTGAAAGTGAAAACCTGCAGAAACTCGGCCCTCCACGGAACCGGTTTGACACCTGTGCCTTACCTGGTCCTGGACAGATTCCCATTCCTCAGCCTTTTAGTTACGTTCAAATACGTGTTCTAAAACGTTTTTCTTTGTAAATAAGCATCTGTCTTGCATTTGTACATCATTATTATAATGCAAACGACGTAATACGGTGCTAAATATCATAAGCGAACTACGTGTTATTCAGATGGGTCACGTCGCACTAGTGCCACTAACATGTCTGAGCTGAAATGGTCACTCGCGTTTCCTGGTCCAGGGCAGATTCCCAATCCTCAGCATCTTAGATACGTTCATATATATGTTCTAAAACGTTTTTCTTTGTAAATAAGCAGCTGTCTTGCAAAAAAAAAGCGAAAACAATGATCCTTCGCAATGTTATGGAAGCTATGGCTACCCATTGCGTAATGGCCGCTCCAAATGACCACCATCCCCTTCCCAGCATTCTTGCATCCTACAGGTCATGTTTTCAAGACGATATGACATAGTAGAAGCGCCATTTGTGATAGGCCGACCAGGATACGATGTAAAAACAGAGGATAGGGTAAAGTAACCAGTACATGCAATGCGCGATGGTATCCAGATGTGGTCCAACTTGGCGTTTCTCTCTCTCAGGCTGTGATACCCATAGCAACACAAACTAGATACGGAACGCTTCACGAAGATATCTAGCTATTCTAAAAAAAACTATACGATTCTAGCGATTATAGTTTTTAATATTTATGCAAATGTATTACCTCCGCGTCGACGCGGACCTCGACTCGAAATGACTAAGGGTGTCTGGGCATATGCCCCCAAAATATATTTTCATCATGTATTTTTAGAGTAACAACATGTGTAAAATCTATAAAAAAAATAAGGTTATGTTTGGTCAAGGTTTGCTAAAAGTATACCTGTCTCATAATGCCTTACTTAAATTCTATCCAAATAAAGAAATTGAAGTCCACTCTGTCCCCATCCATCCAACACCAACAAAAGGCACAAAAATGGATGTACTTCTGTATGTAGCCAAAATACTTTTGTCAACTATAGTTTATAGTAAATGAACATCTATATGTTTCTAAACGCGATTTCTCTGAATCATTTCAAAACAGATTTAATCATTAGCCTATTAATCTCGGAATTAATTCATTAAAAATATTTTATAAATAAAAAAAGAAACCTTTAACAACCGGATATCCCTTCCTCTGAACAGAATTGAAATATGTTAGTGACATACAAATGTTAGCAAGCATGTCAAATGTTAGCAAGCAAGCATGTCATTAATGATCATTTCTGAAATTTCTGAGGAAATATTAATATTTTCACTTAGTTGGTTAGCGACATACCTAAAAATATGACTCCCTATATTTGGCCACCTTACTATTTTGTTGAAATAAATTATAATTCCTTTTTATTTGTTCTACAAATGACAGATCGTAGTGCCGCATAGCCCTCTATGCAGCTCTGAAGTGTCTACTACTAGAAAGTTGTAGCTAGCTTTCTTGCCTTCCGGTTAAAAAAGAATAGCCTACTGATCACTTTGATATTACAAAACGACTGGTCTGTCGCGTAAGTCGAATATCACGAATTGCAACCTGTCTAAAACAATTTTCATACCTAACATTTTTCAAATCTCAAAAACATGGTGGTAGGCTAGCTGAAAGGGCATATTTATTAGCAAAACGTACCTTTGTTTCCAGTGCATTTACATTTTGAACGTGAGAGGATTTAGTTCCCTGACCACTAGAAACCGATGGCCGATAATAGGGAGACGTTAGCTACTGTTTACAGAAGGGAGCTCTCGTCAGACAAGCGAGTTACGTTCAAACTCACAACCAAACATGCTGCCAAATGAACACAATTCTATGCAATTTCTAAACAATTTTTAAGAAGTATAAGACATGATGGAACGGTTGGAGAAAAAAATAAATCATAGAGACAATACATTGACTGAGTTATCTAGGCGAGGCTAATGAATATTGAATACTAAAATATGCCTAGCGTACCTGACCCTGGGTTTCTTGATTGTTCGCTGTCCAAGTCACATACTTTGATTCATGCCAGGTCAGTTCGACACTGGAGTGTGGTTGGATTGCTTTATCCTGGCCGGCTGTTAACTTCAGCTGCGATCCAATCAACACAGATAAGCATCGCGCACAAATTAGAGTTATTTAAGATGCAGCTCTGCTGAAACACCGCTGCCAGGATAAACCAGATTTCAACTCCAGATTATACATTTATATTGCGCTGATTGTTTTTTATTAGAAAAATATTTATAGATAGGCCCATACATTGTTGTTTTATAATTACCGAGGTCCGGACCTCGGTGACCTCATAGCTGGCTACGTCCCTGATTATAAAATCACTAGCTAATATTTCAAATAACTGAAACCTAGCTTGAAAAGACGTTTGTGGTGATGTTGTGGATTCACTTGACACTAGCTGTTTTCTCTAAAACTAGCACGAGCAAGTAATTAGAAGAGTGAATGAAGCTGCTATAGCGAGCAGCCCCCTCTGTTGGCCAAAACAAGCACAACGCGATTCAGATGTTAACCGGTAGGCTGCCCAGTGCTGCCCAGTCTTTCTTGCCATGTAAAATATTGTTTCACTTTGCGGTCTCTTTTTAACGCACAGTTAAAAACGGGGACGTCTGGTCACCCTAGTCTTTGTTCAGTGTGGTTTAACCAGGCTAGCTGGTGCGATCTCAGTTCATTGTGGTATAACCAGACTAGCTGATGCGGTCTCAGATTAGTGTGGTTTAACCAGGCTAGCTTGTGCGTTCTCAGTTCAGTGTGGTTTAACCAGGCTAGCGATGCAGTCTCAGATTCGTGTGGTTTAACCAGGCTAGCTGGCGCGTTCTCAGTTCAGTGTGGTTTTACCAGGCTAGCTGATGTGGTCTCGGTTCAGTATGGGTTAACCAGGCTAGCTCTTTAGTTGGAAGAGTGCGGGTCACTTGGCTGACAAAACTGTTATGCAACTCTGGACTGCTGCGATTTCATAGGAAGGGAGGTGAACAACTCTCTCCTCCCTCTTTCCATACCTCTCTCATCCCCCTCTCTATTACTCTCTCATCCCTCTGTCATCCCTCTCTCATCCCTTTCTCCTGCATTCTTTTCTTTCTCACACACGCACACTCTCCTATGAATGTTTATCTCTATATCTTTTTTCACACAAACTCACACAAACTCTCTACCTCTACTATCTCACTCTTGCACTTTTTTTCACACACACACTCTCTCCCTCGTTTTCTTCTTATACATGGTTGTATCTTTTCCTTTTACAGATATTATACACAAACTGCCTTGGTCTTTCTGCCCTCGCCTCAGTCATTTTCTGTCACCAACACGCATTCTTCCTCTCTTTCCCATCTCCCTTCCCTTGCTCACTTGCTCCTTGCTTCACAGAATCAGGCTTGAAAACAAAATGCCGGGACGTCTTTCTCGTCTTGACAACCAGTGCAGGCTCCCTTTGGCAGCCATTGTTCTAGTGTGTCTAAACCAGGAAATGCAGATCAAAGCAGATCTCATTGACATGCCGTGCATTTACCTACAGAGACTCCCATTCTCATTACTATGCTTAACAAGCCCTGGTTTTGGCCTGAGTGGCACAGTGGTCAGAGTCAGAGGGCGGTGCCAATTGGCTAAGAGCTACCCGACATGGATGGGTAGGTATTTCGGACATGGGCTTGTTGTGGTCTAGCGACTCCTTGTCTTATAGTTGGGCACCCACATAGTCAATCTTTATTGTTGGCCAGGGAATGTGCTCTTCTCCTAGTGGGTATGTGCCGGTAAATTATTCCTAGCTGAGCGAGTATAGTGACACTGAGCAGAGCGACTTGGTGGAATGTGCATTGGAGGACAAATCTTGATCTTCAACTCTCCCGAACCTATTGTAGAGTTGTTGCCATGAGGCGGGGAGAGAAACTCGGGTAACAACGGCATACTGTTTTTCTTTTAAAGTTGTGAACCCATTATGGATGTTGTAGTGAAATATGTTTATAAGCTGTTATCAGTACATTTGTTATTCATTTTAATGTATTATTTATAGCTTAGAACTGCTCATAATGCATTACAATGGGTATTCTTAGGAAATGTTACAGAAGTCCCAGGGCCTATTTTTAGGTCTCCAGGATAACTTTTGCTTCTTCAAGTGGCATTTCATGGATGGTGTAATACGCAGTAGAGCAAATCTAATATAAGCAAAGAGATAACCAGGAATAGACGATGAAGCCTCAGTCTGACACCATCCATCTCAATTCCCATGATCCTTCTGTGATGTTATCTTAAATACAAACAGGCGAGCTGCCGATAAGATACAGTTATTACCTATTATCGGCTGGGAAGTCTGGTTTGTTTCCAACAGTTTTGTCTTGGGACCAATCATGCCTTGATCAGTGTCCTTGTGCCACTCAAATGATCACACTGTAAAATGTTTTGACATCAATAGGTGGTGTTTACTAAATTGATACATACGCTGGAAAAGAGAGGCGGGTACATAAACTAGTTTGGTGCTGGAAACACATTAACATGTTTTTGTGAACTTTGTGCACCAAAAAGTGCTGTGTCCTTGAGCCCTATTATGTGATCTGCTCTGTGATGTAGATAGGAATTCTAAGATGGAGGAGGCAATATTCCCTACCCCTTCTGGTCCATGAGATAGAGGCGCCCATGTTGCTACGGTAACGCACAGTGACATGCAAACAGAGACAAAGACGGGGGCGGCAGGGTGGAGGGGGGGGGTGTTGAGTACAGGGGGAGGCATAATGTGAGGCGTTTTGAATTCCGTGATAGGATTGTCTGTTGGTGTTCTCTAGGGACTACAACCCCCATCCTCTTTCAGGGTTGCTCAGATGACTGACAGCTAATGGCTGGACTTGCTATCCTTGCTCTTCTAAGTGCTGACCCCTGAAATTTATGACGGGGACAAAGCAGGTTACTGAGCACGAATTGACCAGCCCCCCCACTCCCCCGAGCAGTTCACCGCTCTGTCCATTGTTATTAGTGTATGTGCAGAACTGAACTCTGGTGCTTATTTGGTGGGTATTTCACTGTTCTTTATCTTGGCCCGGTCTTCCTGTTTGTATTATTCTACACTGTAGAGTGGCTGAGAATAAAGGGAAAACAGATCTTTGCAGTCTGACCTGTAGAACAACATGCCACAGGAATAAAGCAGCACTGACTGGACCAGCAGAGCCTTGCTGCGATAGGTCATGTATTATTTAACTATATGTTTTTTTTTATTCAGAAATAAGCTCAGTGGGAGATGCTGCCAGCCTGGAGTTCTTATCTCATTAGCTGTCGCCTAACCGTTAGCGAGACCGCGTGGAGACGGATGTGATCTGGTCAGTCTGGACAGTCTCCCCAATTATACTGGACGATGGGGTGTCAACTGGGCCTCTAAAGGGTGTCCCTTTAATTATTCACACACTTGCTGCTGTTTCCTGTATGTCTTGTCAGCTTAACCCCGCCCGAATGTACTTAAACCTCTCTACACATCGACGCAGTGTAGGTACTCCTTGTCAACAGTTATTGTGTACTTACTATTTAATATAGTTATTACTATAATTATAATTATCTTTTCCACTCTTTCTGTTACTTTTTAACTCTGCATTGTTGAGTACGGACGCATGGATAATCACGTCGCTGTTAGTCTATACTGGCTGTCTACTTAGCGTGTGACTGATAACACACACACATTACACACGCACACACATACGCATTACACAAAGACATGCATGCATGCAAGAACACACACACGTTACGCAAACACATACATGCACGCAAGAACACACACACGTTACACAAGCGCATGCATGCAAGAACACACACACACACACATTACACAGACACATGCATGCACGCAAGAACACAAAGACACACACACGTTACACAAACACATGCATGCACGCAACACACACACACAAAACACATACGTACACTCACCCTGCTCTGAGGGTTCATTTGAGGGAAGAGGGAATAGTGCCCCCTATCGGCCCTCATGTAACAGTACAGCAGAGGGGTGTTCCCATGTAACAGTACAGGAGAGGGGTGTTCTCAGTTGCTACTGCACTTACAGGCTGACAGTAGAACCTCTCAACGCCGCCGTTTAGGAATTACGGAGCTGTTCACGGCCAGGTACATTCTGTGAGTTCCGGTTGGTGAGCTACGCCGAAACAGGCCGTCTCTGTTGCGACTTGCAGCTAATAGGGTCAGGTGACAGGTTATCCCAGATGTCACCGGGTATTAGACAGGTAGAATCCCTTACAGAGCAGAAGAAGAAACCGCTACAGAGCTTTCGATGTGGGAAATGGGCCTCTGGCCCAGTAGGCCTTTAGGACCCTAAGTTCCTGTGCGTCTGGATTCCTTGGGCCTCTCCTCTGGAGACAAGCGTTACAGCAGATTTCACACACACACACACACACACAAACGCACACACACAGACACGAACACACACTTCCCCCCTCCGATGTGCCGCGTTGCTCTTGAAACCCTGTGCTAAGGCTGTAAATCAAAAAGGTTATTGGGGTTGAGGGGAGACCCAGACACCTGCCAAGAGCTCTAGGAACATTCTGGAAATGGAGTCAGGTGCTGCAGAGTCAGCCTGTAATGGTTAGGTTCTGGGAGAGCTCTGTGACTGGTCACTCATTGCGGACCTAAGTGAGCTGTAATAACAGGCTGTTAACTGTCAGTCACGATTGGCACTGAGAGGAAATTAGATGTGAGAGGGAAAAATGAAAAATATAAATATTAATTGGGCGTAGGGGGTGGCCAGGGTCTGCTGCGCTGCGGAGAGAAAGGGAATTGTTTTGGACTGAATCAGGAGTTTCTGTCTGGATGCGTGTGCCTGTTTGCATGGCAAGTGTGTATGAGGCGAAACACTTCACAAAAAAAAAAAAAATAGAGTCAAAAATGTTTGCTCAAAGATCAATACTAGCCTTTTAGTCAGGAGAAAATCCCAGACTCAGAGTCTGTCTGTCCGGCAGTCCTCGATGACCTGTCCCATGTGAATGACCTCCTAGGATTTTCTTTTTTAAAACCAAATAAGGATGGTAAAAACCTGTCGGCTCAGGGATTTGAACCAGCGACCGTTTGTTTACCAACCCGACACTCCTGACCACCAGTCCTTCTGCTTCAAGGTGAAAAGTTAGAGGAGTTCGAGGAAAGGAGGAAGATGACCCTGTGTTTCTTGTTTTCACCCAGGAGACACTTAATCAGAGCTTCCTTTGTCTCCGCAGACTCAGCTGTGATACCGGAAAGACTGAGAGGAGGTTGTTTACTTTGGAGACGGATCACACACATACCCTTACAAACACACACACGGTTCAGAAGAAAGACCAGCAGAGACTCTGGGGTAGGGTATTGGGGGGGTGGGGGGTTCTTGGAAATCCCCCTGCCTTATTCTGAAGAGATTACCAAAACAACCCACACCCCATCCTTGTGCATGGGGACCCGTAGTGGTCAATATCCAACACTACAACTGAGCACTTCCTGTTTTCAGTGAGCCAGCCTGACACATTCTCCGTTCCCTCTCACCTCCCTTTCACCCCAGTTACTGAGGATCTGTGGGAGATTGTGTTTTTTTACTATTCACTCCAAATGAGGTGCACTGTGCCAAATAACCCTGGGCTCAAAAGGCAGCGTAGGAGTCTAAGTTTCAATCCTAAGGTGAGGCGCTGTTGATGTTGTTAGACACCGAGATTTAAAGCTGTCACATTTACCTACCAGCCAGGGACTTAATGGATTCTCAGGCCTGGATAGAGTGGCAAAGCTACTGGTAATTTACCAAAGTTACCAGGATATTTGGTATATTTGTTAATTAACAGAACATTCAGGGCAATTGTAACTTTGGTAATTTATACTTTTTCTCAAATGTTTAAGTCATACACAGTGTAGTGTTAAGTTTTCTATTGTCTGGAAAGGTATATAAGGTCAATCTATAATGTATCCAGCGATACACTACGCCTGGGCCTGTTTTTCACCTGCTTTTGAGATCGGTATGAAACAGATACCTGATCCTAGATTACCTTGTACTTTAGGTCTTAATTAGAATCTTCAGAAAACTTGTGAACACAGCCTACCGCTTTTACTTTGTAGGTTTGCAGTTTTTACTCTGTTTTGTAGTTTTTTACACCTCAGACCCTGTTTTATTTTGGTTATAATTCTGGCCTTGTTTTAATTCAAACTGTTGTATGCCGTAGTTAGGTGAAGACTGCTTGTAGTAGCCATTTTCTTGTTGTGTGTGTGTGTGTGTGTGTGTGTGTTCCTTTTATTGTGGGAGGGTTGTGTGTTTGGCTGATTACAGGTGGTGCAATGCATACTAATGGAGAGCATGGCGGCCTGGCGAGGAGGGGGAGCAACAGCTTTTGACCTTGCTTACTGACTTACTTATGGACATATGGACAAGACTGGCTAGTTTGTTTGTTTGATATGTCAGTACCTGCATGTTTGTTGGAACCAAAACTTGTTTTATTTCATTTCAATTGATTTCAAACAATTTTGACGGTAAATAGACACAAACATTTTTTCATTGAATATCTTTTTGGACATTCGATTTTGTCAGTGGACTAAGTGTCCCCCTGTCACCCAGGACAGGGGGACACATACTAATCCCCCGTCACCCAGGAGTGGCCCTCTACATGAAGATAAAACGAAGGATATGTGATCACTATACTGCCCTTGAAAATGTTAAATCATTCAAGTCACTTTCATAATTAGTATACAGGATGTAGATCTAATCAGAACCAGACTCAGCGTTTAAGTTTCTGCATAATGACGATGACAGAACGGAAGACTATTTTTGGAAGGACACCTTGGGTGTTGCAGGCTGGGGCCACCCTGTTATAAGGCACACTGACCCTTGATACTCTCTTCAGAGTGGATTGTGTCATGATAAAGGGCTGTTCTATTCTATTTTGTTTGAAGTAGTTGCTATTCTATTGTCGTTGTGGTAAGGAAGTGTCTGCCTAGGCTCATGGCGATCATCTTCCCTGAATCAGATTGTTAGCTCTTCATGAGACATGAATCAAAACAAGCTACGCAAACCAACACATCTCGTTTTTTTCAATGTACAGTAATAGATTCATAGCAGGGGTTCAGTACAGGAACTATGGCTCCTCCATCTGCTTACTACAAGATCAAAATACATTAAAACAAATATTACCTTTAAGGTGATTTTGTCCACAGAAAGTAAGCCTTGGAAGAAATAGTTTGAGGGACTTTGTTTGAAATTAGTTTTGGCAGAGCAGGAATATAAACTGGAAATTGTTTTTTATTTTTTTTATTTTGTGGAAATATACACATGCATCTGTGAAATTGTGGGACAGTATAGTTGAGAAAACATTTTTTTTTCATTACATTTCCACAATGTGACGTCTTAATAACAATGTGAAATGACGTTAGTGCCCTTTTTGTGTTAAAGCTAATTGGGGTTGGGGGTCCTGAAATGCTCTTTTCAGGTGGGTTACAAACATACAAGTTCCTATCAAGTCAGAGGGAACATCTGTCACGCATTATGACGTCACAAATGTGAAGTGATTATAACCGGTGATGGCTGTGTCTCTGAATGATGTCCTGTGCTGAACTCCACAGGACTCTGGGTTAGGAAAGGAACCGGCTACATCAAAAAGAATGGCACACAGCTGACATGGAGTTTTGTGGCCAGTCAGCTGGGATACTGGCTGGCAGCATTTCCTTCAACCACAGGTGAACTAATTTCATCTTCCTACCTTCCTACAGCCTCAGTCTGACTATCCTTCTTCAGCCCCACTGTCACCTTGGGTTCAACAGGAGATATTGATTTTATTTTAAACACTGTTCCAACGTGACGTTATTTTTCTCGTGTCTTATTTGTGTGTGTCCCCGTGTTGAAGGCTCAGCACTGAACCCCAGCGGCCTGCGAGATATCTCCATATATCACACCTTCTTCCTGCTGGCCATCCTGGGCTCCATGGCTCTTCTGGTGCTGGTTCTGCTCTGTCTGCTGCTGTACTATTGCAGGTGGGTGTCGGAGACAGCGTCTCCACTCTGACACTGACAAAAACACTATGTTTTTTCCCCCTTTTTTTCTGAATTTATAACTAACTAGTAAACCAGTCATTAAGCAAGGCCTGGTAAATGTCTGTTCCTGTTTCAGTTTAGGAAGCACACTGGAATTCAGAATTCCAATTATCTTAAATTCTGTTCAGTGAGGAAGGTTTGGAATTGGAACTTGGTTTACTTTCGGAATTGACTGGATTTGAAACTGAATTGACCCCAAGCCTGTCAAGCCAAATTTGCTAGAAGTCGACTTAGCAAATAACACTGGACTAGATTGAGCATATATCATCTTTCTTTCAGTTTCCAACGTGTTTATTAAAATGTGATGAATAGCTGAGCCTGTCTGAACTGCCCGTTTCATCCATCTTTGTCGTGTTTCGTTGCAGGAGGAGATGTCTAAAACCTCGACAGCAGCAGCACCGCCATGGCAAGACGCACGTCTCCTCCGGCCTGGACGGCTCCAGGAGGGATCAGGGCACATCCACCTCCCAGCTCAACCTCATCAGCTCGGGCCACATCATCGTGGACACAGCCTCCTCCACCGGGGGGGACCCAGACGCCCTCAAATCAGACCTGTCCTCCTCCCGAGACCTCCACAGCTCCAAGGAGGACTTCTTCCGCCATGCTGCCCCGGGCAAGGCCCAGCGTCACTCCCGGCTGAACGTGGACACTGTCGCCAGGTGTAGCGGTGCTGGGGGGGAGAGTTTTCCCATGAAGGCGACAACGCCCTCTACTAACACCAATGACCAGGAGCCCCCACGACTGGCCCGGGACGACACGCGCAGCTTCAGCTCGGTGGAGGAGAACACCCACGACCCCGGCCGTCGCCACAACCACCACACCCGCAACGCCGGCGACAGCCAGGGCTACTCCTCAGATCTGCCGTCGCCGCCGCCTCTGCTGCCTCCTTTCACCGGGCACTACCAGGATTACTGCAGCCTGCCCCCGGAGTACTCGGCGTCCCAGACTGGGGACCTCCTGGCCAGGCCCAACTCCCTGAACACCCAGCCAGGCCAGCTCATCTTCTGCCACTCCATGGACCAGATGAAGGAGAGCGTGTATCGAAGCGTTGTGCCCACACTGGTAATCCCGGCCCACTACATGCGCCTGTCGTCAGACCTGTCGGCCGTGGAGCAGGCCCTGGAGCGGCAGCAGCAGATGCAGCATGACGTCGAGGGGATCCAGGTGAGCATGACCCTGCCCAGGCAGCAGAACCAACAGAACCGGCAGCAGAACCAACAGAACCAGCAGCAACAGAATCACCAGCAGCACCGGCAGGTGGATGAGGAGAGCGATCAGCGTGGGGAGGAGTCGGAACACTCCAAGTGGGCCTCGGACCCCAACGCGGCCCCGATGCGCATCCCCGTCCTGTTCAACGACAACACCATATCCCAGATGAACGGAGAGCTGCAGGCACTTACGGAGAAGAAGCTCCTGGAGCTGGGGGTGAAGCCGCACCCCCGGGCCTGGTTCGTGTCCCTGGACGGTCGCTCCAACTCCCTGGTCCGCCACTCCTACATCGAGCTGGGCGGCGACCCCCTCAGCGTCCCCGGCGGAGGGGCGGGAGCTGCGGGCAGTCACCACGACAACAGAGTGGACGTGGCTCGCGAGGCCAACATAAAGCAGCGGAGGGGGAAAGAGGAGAGGAGGGCCCGGGAGGCGGCGGCCATGGCCGAGAGGAAGGATCACGCCGGGAAGACCTACACCAAACTCCCCTGTATTGATCCCGCCGACCCGCCCAGCGGTGAAAGCTTCATCGCCGCACACTCCCCGGAGGACAACTCCTTGGCACCGCTGCTGGACGAGGCCCCGGAGACCATCGTCCGCGGGGGCACGTTCCCCCGGAAGGGCCGTAGCCGGGACAACAGCACCCGGAGCAGTTGCACCACCACGAGCGAGGCAACACGCAGGGACTCGGCCACCAGCCCGGAGGACGCGGACGACAAGGATGAGGAGGGGAACAGGAAGAGTCCCTGGCAAAAGCGCGAGGAGAGACCCCTCATGGTTTGGAAGTAAACTCTCAGGGAGCTAACTGTAAGAGAATGGGGAGAACAACCACTTTGTCAACACACCAAGTATCTGACTGTGTCCCTGTGAGACTCTCCACAGAAGGAGGTTCGTCACAGTCAAGGGGGGAAAATGAACTAGACTTGTGTGAGAGAAATTAAGAGAGAAAGTTAACCAGCCGAAGAAGCACAGCTGTCACATGAGCTGTGAAAGAAGTCGTCCCACTATTGCTTGTAGTCCTCACGTGAGATCAATAGCTAGCTATCTGCGTCTCTAAAAACACCACTGAGTTTGGTAGGTTTTAGCCCTTAGCCAGTCTCTTTAACTTACATTTCTGGCCCTGTACTTCATGAGATACGCCAAAGAGTCTGGCCTTTCACCAATCTGTTAATTCAAACAATCTGTCATTAATGAGCTGAAAGTCCAGTCTCCCCAGCAGTAGATGGGTATGTTAGCAGTAGACAGGTATGTTAGCAGTAAATTAGTATGTTAGCAGTAGACAGGTTTGTTAGCAGTAGACGGGTATGTTAGCAGTAGACAGGTATGTTAGCAGTAAATGAGTATGTCTGCAGTATATGGGTATGTAAGCAGTAGATGGGTTTGTTAGCTAAAGAGACTGGTATTGCTTAGCTATGCTAGATCTGTTTCTCCAGTATTTTCAGATGCCTGTGGATTTATTTATTCCCTAAGCATGTGGATGGTGTTTGTAAAAAGGAACAAATGGGTGAGTTCCTCTGGGTTGGTGTTCTAACAATGTTTTTTCCCCACTTTACTGTAAATTTATCAGATTATCCTGTTACCTTGACATCCAGCTCAAGCTATTTTTTACAGACCTTTTGGGAGATATCCTCCAGCCAAACAGAAACTTTTGATTCCTATGGAAAGCCAAGACTGTCTGGTCAGACACTGATATACATAGTGGAATTAATTACTCAGTTTATTTTACGATTAACTCTTTGGTTTTTAACAGACGGCCTTCTTTTCATGACTAAGTGGAGCTGTCAGTAAGGAGACAGAGCAATGTTTGTGTTCGCTAAGTTCCTACAACCCAGGGTTTACTACAAAGGTTTTGTTTCATTTTGAACATGTTTCCTTGTAGATGACGGCATAAGGCAGCCTCCACTTTACTCACGGAAGCCTGGACGACAGGGCTGACATTCTGACTTGAGACATTAACACCAACACCTATGGAGGCGTATACCTGACAGTGGTCGGAGTTGTTTGTTAAGCGAGATGGTTGCCAACGTGTTAGTCACGGAAATGTTAGCATTGAAGTCCATGGCTTTCGTGACGATATTGGTTTGTACTCAGACATGGATTAAATGATACAGGGCGTGTAAAACTTGAAACTCGCAAAAAAAATCGTATAGGGTGTTATTGCTAACTTGAAGGGTAAAGTGATAGAAATATAGCCTACAGTACAATGTGTTGACAATGTAGGGAAATGTGCCCAGCCATCAAAAAGTAGTTTACTGGAAACTACCTGTGTCCTCATAAACTGTGCCATAATTGATTGTGAGTTGTGTGGCAGACCTGAAAACGTTCATCGCCAAGAAATCACACCAAGTAGTCTCATAAGTGCCTTATTTTAGTGTGAGAAATAGCTCGGATTCAAGGCTCCTGCATGAAACCATCTTACATCCATTCAGAGAGCCCCTGTTGGCTTAACCAGGGGGTTAAACGTACACCTTGTAACATGATTTGCTAATAATTTTCAGCTTTAGATACTGATTCATACAGTAACAAGCTATCATTATTATTATTATAAAAACAACAACTTTGACTTGAACAAAATGCTCTAGTCCTGTTATAGTTCTGTCACTTTGGCCTGTTGTGGACTAACATACAACACAACATAAATCAATTCATCAGCGGAACCTTGCCTAACATAATAAGCAACAAACCTTCAAACTTGTATTCTCACATTGCGTGTTTTAAAACCACTACTATTTGTTATTGATTACAGCACTGAAACTGATCTCTCTCCCCTAATTTTAAGACTTGGTACTTTCCATGCACTGAGTTAATACTATTATGTGAAGTGGTCTTCCTGTGGTTATCCTTTTCTCATAAGCTTTCATGCTATTGCTTTCTGTTTTTGTTGTTTCTTTAATTCGTCACGGAATTGGCTTCTCTCACCTTCAACATACTTTGATGCTGGCAGAATTGAACCACCTGTCCCTATAAATAAACCAGCTAATCTCTGATATTGGATCTCAGAGATGTTATGTTTGTTTTTATGTGCATTTGATCGGGGAACACAGCTTAAGTGGGCACGAGTTGTTTTGAGGAGGACGTAACTGTCCTATCCCAGCCAGGGGACGTGGTTGGCACATCAAAGCTTATACTTTTATTGGCCAAATGAGGCACAGCTGAACTGTGTGCTAGTCAATGAGCCGTTTCATTTTATTTGCCATCGGAAGTAGTTTTTTAGATCAAGGATAGCAATTGTGTAAGTCTTTAAACAGGATAGTCAGCTGAAAAGTGGAATTCTTGATTTGGCATGTGCAGTGTCTGTGCATTCTGACAAATCACGACTGCGACTTCCACGCGATGGCGCCAATATGCTGGAACCAGGCGCCAATATGCTGGAACCAGGGGTCAATAAAAGTTGAACTAAATGAGAAGGGGTAATGTTGAGTACGAAAAGACGTAACCGCTGTTCAATTTAACTGACACGCTGCTGTTCTGTAAGACCAATTTAAAAACAGGGAGGGGTTACGTTGTGGTTTTGAAAAACCAGTCAGCTTGACGACTGCCCTTTAAATAAGTTACTGCTTAAAGTGACAGCCCTTCGCACCCACCTGACAAAATAAACAAACATTGAAGTATGTAGCCTACAAACGTTCTGGGGAAACGTGTCGTTCGGCAAAAAAAATGTTGAGTAAAGAAGCAAAGCGAACATAACACATCAGGGGTGTGTTGTATGACGAAACATGACGCGAGCAAGGTTTTTGTTAGCTTTTTTATACCGTTGTTTTTTATATATGTGAATGCCTGGCTAATCTTACTTACTTTTATGGTTGAGTGCTTACACAAGTTGCCACCTTTCCCTCTCTGATCTATCTGAGGCGAATCTTTGCAAACTTTTCATGCTTGTTATTAATAATGGTCTACTATATAATAATACAGTCCAAATGATTAAAACATTTAACAAGTAATCGGTTTTCTTGGAATTTTTACCGTGTGCTTGGCATCAGCAGTTCACTTCAAACACACGCACGTAGTATGTATCTTTGCTACTAAAATCACAATGTCTCCAGGAAGATGAACGTTACCTTCTAGAGACCCTTGCCCGACACGATGCATAGTAATGAATCATTTCTGCCTAGTGAGAGACTACCCGCGGTTATCCGCCACGCGGCATAGACATATCCAACAAGGTAGATTGGTGAGGCAGACAGATTGAGCAAAGCAGTTGATCCAATTTGTAAATCGGGATGAGATAGATGGCTGGTTTATCCATGTAAGGGGTATATAGGTTAATAAATGTGAGCTTGGCGGGCTTTTGCATCTCTCCATTTGGAAGACCTAGGCTGCTTCTGAAATCGTTAGGTATTCCCAGCTGTTGTTTAAATAGTTGCAATGTTATTTTAAGTAGGGTGTCTTGGGTAAAAAATGTGTTCCAAGCTCGATGTGATTGTCGAGAGTGCGCGAGTAAAGGTTGACAGCGGCGTATGCGCGCGCTCGCTACACGAGATTGCGTGTCGGCTCGGCTTCTCTCTCCACCCTTGAGATGAGAAGGGGATAGAGGGTGAAGTACGGGAGTATTGTTGATGGAAATAGACTAGCTTAAAAAACATAAATTAGTCACGGGTGGAAGCCTTTTTGATTCGCATAGGGGCAGACCAGAGAGGATCATACATTAAATAGCCTGGCAACCCGCGTTAGAACCGTCATCGTTATATTAACAGCCAAGGTCAGTACACGGAAGGAGCACACAAAACACGTCATTTAACGGCTAGGCTACTAGGCAGATTATTGAAGTCGGGAGACGGAGAAATCACCAGCATCAACTGAAGATGGAGGGGGTGATGCAAGGGATGCAAGCTTACGGAGCGGGTAAGGCTGGAGGAGCCTTCGACCCTTTGACGTTCTTTCAACAGCCTCAAACTATCCTTCGACTTGTTTGCTGGGTAAGTGATTGGTGTTGTTTTGTGTTGTTCATTTGACCAGTTCGTCGATTTAATAATTCATGAGTAGAGTTTTTACATCCTCATGGACGTCACGCGCTCAATTTCTAGATTCAGAGGACACGGGCGCGGTGCGGGTGCATTAACGTTTCCACAAACAGTTCTGAAATATGTAGGAATTTAAATCCAATCAATGTCTTCTAGACAGTCGGTTAGCGTAGGTTAGGTTACCTTACTTAGGAAAATTGAGTGAAATGTTACGATATAGGACGTACGCATTGAACCCTGCTGTCGGACTTTCATAATTTTGTATGCATGCTGAATATAGACATCTTGAAAGAGGAGTTTATATACAATCTGATGGTATTAATTTTAGCAACATTTTTAATTAACTATATACCCCTATCAGGGCAGTAAATGTCAGGTAATATATAGGTAGTGTTTAAACTGGCATTCTTTTTTAAACAGCCATTTTTCCACTTATTGGTCTTGACCAATCAAATCACATATTTTTACATTAGTCCTTTAGGACTGATCTTATTGGTAAATTAAATAAAAAAAACATTGGAAAATATCATAATTTGGTTGCCTGTTTAAACACAGAAATATTGACCCATCACTGGTGAGTGAATCTATATTATCGCGTAGGCCACCTCGGAGTTAGATAGATGACTCCACTTGAATGTAACACCTTTCATTATGGACATCACCATTGGTGGCTTCCACCATTTTAAAGTAGGCATTTGGGTGGGACGTTCAACCCCATTGCCTGATCTCTACTCCTGACCCGTACACTTGCAATGTGATCACATGTCTCCGGCTGAGTCATCAGGAAGGATCGAACAATTCATTATATTTGTGAAAAAGTTAATAGAATTAAGCTTCCCTCTTAACCCTCCTTTCACAAGACATTGAAAAGACAGTTAAAATATATCTTTGTTGAAAAAAAACATTTTCCTGAGTGCATGTGGTTCAAATGCATTTAGGTTCAACATTTTCATGCATAATACTTGCTGTAAAGACCCCAAGGCAGCATTCTGCTTCTCACTACTAAGACAGTGGCAGTTTGAATGGCTGTTGGTTAATTGCAATTCCAACGTTGTAATTAAGCATTTAGAACCCGTCAGGCACCATTGCTTGCAATTACAGGTGCAAAAGTACTTGGCTGTGTTCATCAGGTAAGGGAAGTACCTAAATCATCCCTAAAGACCAGGTAAAGAGAGTTCATTTAGGCCTTAATTAGGAACTTCCCCCTTGTGGTGAACACAGCCAGGTGGAGAACACTGGGGAAGTCCTTTAACTTGAGATTTTTTACACCTCAGCTTGCAAAAAAGTTTTTCTGAACTCAATCAGTATGGCTGTGCCCAAAACAAGACTATAGCTGTCCCTTGATTTCGGTGTGACCATTATTACATTGTGATTACTATGTCACTCTTTACGAGCAGTTAGTCAGTGACGAGGTCTGTGTGTACCAATATTTACACAGAGAAAAGTCATCAGGCTTTGGATTTAAAGAATTACTCTGGACGAGGTGTTGTAGGCCATCAGTGCCACTCAGAGTCAGTGGCGGAGCTGCACGGCATCGCTAGGGGCCCCACAAGATTCAATTACTGGAACCAAAGATTTCTCTCAGATTTAGGCTACACACAAACATGCATTTTTAGGCCCTATTTGATTAAAACTGGAGTATTAACTGAACTGGAGTATTTTTTTATACCTACAATAACATGTATTCAGTGTGTTGGGGATGGAACTCCAGGAGCCATGGTGAGGTTGTGTTTCTTGTTTGACTAAGACCCCCTAGAAGAGTGTTATCAGAAAATCCGCTTGTCACGACTACCAAAGGTGAACAAAACAGATGGATGCCAACCTATTTGCCCTGGGTGGGGGGACCTTTGATGTTGTGTATAGTGAAGGGGAATACAAGCTCTGCCAGCCTTTTTCTCTGAGCACTCATTTGTATCCAGCTCCCGGTATTATTTTGGATGTGTGTGAATTCCCCTCTCATTGCAACGTCTTTGGTATTGATAAGAGCTCAGCGAAAACCTGACAGACAGCAGCCTTCTCTATCTCCAAAATGAGAGGGAGCCCCCCCTCCCTCCCCCCACCCAACCAAGAGCTTGATTGGCCGATTGAGAGCTGATGCGTTGGCATGACGACAGGCAGAGATCACAGGCAAGTTGCCACCGGCAAGCCCACTCAAGAGTAAGGCGTGGAGGTATAGGGAGGAGGGAGGGGGACAAGCAAGGCTCGCTCACAACATGACAACCTTATTCACCAGAGGAGGTGGGCAGTGACAGTCCTTGGAAATGGTCACATCACAAGACAACATTTCATCCCCATTTTTTTTTTGTCAGCTGATTTTCCACTGCCTTCCTGGGTGCGGTGCCTCTGTCTTAGCAAACATGTGTCATGTTTTTGTTTTCGGAGTCATGGGGGAATATAGAATGGGTCCTCTTTTTCTTCATTCCATGGAACAGTTTTCTGAGTCACATGGCTATTTTCCCCCATTTTCCTCCCAATGATGTCAGGGTTGTGATTGGTGACAACAAGTAATGATACATAATAGTGTTCAATTTGGAATGGCCTCTGTCACCAGATCAATACAAGATTTACTGGGCCAATTGGAGACCTGGAAAAAGAGAACATAGATGTATTTTCTTTCCATGGATCTCCAGCCCTAGAATGCTGCAATGTCTGTTTCTTTGTAATTGTTGTATTCTTATATCTAGCAATCTGCTAGTAAATCAAGGCAGTGCAGTGTCTACATAGTTAATCTTGTTTACCCAGTAATACATTTATTTTGGGAATGTTTAACATTTTGTTTTACTTCTAGGTAGAATTCTGTGATCGTGATTACTGTTGTGCAACAAGGAAGCAAATGAGGCTCCTCCTTCACAAAAAGGACATTTTTGGCCGAACCCCCACCTTCCGCTAATTTCACCTGTGTTTATCATTCCCAAAGCACTTATATTTCTATTTTATTTAGTAAGTGTTACAATAAAGAAAATATTGGAGTCACCACTGAGTAATTTTAACCAGAGTGCTATGAGTGCATTTCCATTGTCAGGCTTTGCAGCCCTGTTTAACCCAAACTTCAAAGAATAATTAAAGGGGCAGGCTTGGACAACTCTGTTCTTGGACATCTACTGTCTTGTAGGTTCACTCTCCATCCCTGTCCCTGGAGATCTACCATCCAGCTGGTTCTCTCTTCAACCCCATTTGTGGTTAACCTGGTTTTGCTTCTCATTCTAATTATTAGACCCTCATGTAATACAGTCAATTAGGGTTGGTAAGAACCTACAGGACGGTAGATCTCCAGGAACAGGGATGTCCTGCTCTGCCCCAGAGTTATTTTTAAGGGCAGGGCTATTGTAGGGGCTATGAGACAATAGTGGTGGAACTGGAAGGGTTTTGAAATGTTCTCCAGCCAACGAGGAATTCTTAGTATGTTCGATTGAAAGGTGACTGGGCTTAGATGTTGAGATTCTTTCCCTTTTCTGAAGTTGGTTTCAAGTCTTGATCCTTTAACCTTAGTCTACATCTCAAAGCCAGAAACACATTTTGTAGGGTATCATATATCTTTTATAGAGTTTCCACCTGAAACTTCTCTTGCCAATAAATTGAAAAAGTTTTGGTTTTTTTCTACAGTGTCCTGCTAACAGCTGTTAAGCTAATAAGCCCCAATTGGGAGTACGCATGGGTGCCTTCAGACTAAAGTCATCTCAGCTATGTAATAAAACATTGTTTTATCCAAAAATATAGACAGGGAAAACCAGTCAGCTGGAATGCCTAAATCAATAATGTCCTTACTATTTTCATTCATTTAGAATTTATTTAGAGCCAGGCACAATCTACCATTTCAAATTTATTTAGAGCCAGCAAATAAACGAAAAGCCTACTTGAAGCATACTGCTTGACAGCTGTTCAGATAATAAGTCAGAATCCCCTGTTGGGACTCTGCCCTGGTGAAGTATTATCAAGTGTTCAGTTTTTAGATGCTCTCTGGTACTTTCAACCAGCAAATGGATAAAATATGGCCTGTCTCTGTTTTGGGTCACAAGCTAGCAATTAGGCAGCGCAGTCTGAGGAGTTAGCTACACAAATCCATTTCCTAAATCCATTTCCTATACATTAACAGTTTCTGTGTGCGTGTGTGTGCATTTGTCATCCATGTATTATAAGTACACACTGGATGTTAAACTAACGCCTCTGTTACACATCACCCATATGCATCAGCCATCAAGGGAAGGTTTTCTTTTAAGTTAATTAAAGCTTCAATACAGTCCGTGTCAGGTCACGTCCAATGGTAATGTCCAAGCCCAAGAGCCGTCAAAGTTTGAATCTCGATGGCAGGACGCACGGACTCCTTCTATCTTGGAAATTGAAATAATGAAGGAGAAACACAGATTTTGTTTCTGACGTATCACGTAGAACTTCACGTTGACGTGTAGTGCAGCTGAAGCACGTTTCACGTGTAGTGCAGCTGAAGCGCGTTTATTTTACTTCTTTCCACTAGGATGACATTGGTGTTCCTCACTAAGGATACACAGCCAACTTGAACTAAGAGCAAAGTCACCGCCTGCCATCACCACCTGCTCGACTACAGCATATGGTGTGTTTCAGGATTACTGGGATCCGTAGTTTTTGTTGGTGATGCTGGTTACCTGCCTCGACTGTGTTTTAGGATTACTGGGATCTGTAGTTTCTGTTGGTGACGTTGGTTACCTGGCTTCACTGTGTTTCAGGATTACTGGGATCTGTAGTTTCTGTTGGTGACGTTGGTTACCTGCCTCGACTGTGTTTTAGAATTACTGGGATCTGTAGTTTCTGTTGGTGACGTTGGTTACCTGGCTTCACTGTGTTTCAGGATTACTGGGATCTGTAGTTTCTGTTGGTGACGCTGGTTACCTGGCTTCACTGTGTTTCAGGATTACTAGGATCTGTAGTTTCTGTTGGTGACGCTGGTTATCTGGCTTCACTGTGTTTCAGGATTACTAGGATCTGTAGTTTCTGTTGGTGACGCTGGTTATCTGGCTTCACTGTGTTTCAGGATTACTAGGATCTGTAGTTTCTGTTGGTGACGCTGGTTATCTGGCTTCACTGTGTTTCAGGATTAATGGGATCTGTAGTTCCTGTTGGTGAGTTTTTTTGTTTTTATTGCTGACCTGCTCTTGGCTTGAATGCCGTAAACCTTATGACACAAATATAGTTTTGACCAGTCATGAAAATAAGTGCATAAAACAAAGTGTTGTTCAGTTTTAGATGATTTAGGTAGTCTCAAGTGTTCATCTGTATAACCTTGGCAGTCATTCGTTTTGAATTTTGTGGGTTAATGAAAGTTAATAATTTGGGATGTTCCTTCTTGGGCTAAAATTAAAAAGGAATTCAACAAGAAATCTTGCAAAACAACATAATGTGACTTGATCCTGATGAATTCTAGACAGAATCCAAAACACATTAAAGGCTGGTCACCAACACACCAGCATCACCAGTATACTAACATAAGATATTCACCAGCATGACCACCAGTTTGAACACAGTAAAGGCCTGTCACCAGGATAAACACAGTGAAGGCCTGTCACCAGGATAAACAAAGTACAGGCCGGTCAACAGGTTAAACATAGTAAAGGCCGGTCATTAGGATAAACATAGTAAAGGCCGGTCATTAGGATAAACAAAGTACAGGCCGGTCAACAGGTTAAACACAGTACTGGCCAGTCAACAGGTTAAACACAGTAAAGGCCGGTCATCAGGATAAACACAGTAAAGGCCGGTCATCAGGAGAAACACAGTAAAGGACGGTCAACGGGTTAAACACAGAAAAGGCTGGTCACCAGGTCAAACACAGAAAAGGATGGTCAACAGGTTAATCACAGACAAGACCAGTCATCAGGTTAAACACAGTAAAGGCCGGTCACCAGGTTAAACAGTATAGGCCGGTGATCAGGTTAAACACTGTAAAGGCCGGTCATCAGGTTAAACACAGTAAAGGCCGGTCACCAGGATGAACACAGTAAAGGATGGATGTGGGTTTTCATGGTATGTTGATGGAGGTGGAGTAGTAGTTATGTTGTAACTTCAGTCACTGTTGCTCTCTCTATATAGGGGGTTGTCATTTCTAGTTTCCTGGTAGTACTTCTACCTGGTAGTACAGGAGTGCTTTACTTATGGGCACAACAACAGATTATTCACCCTGTCAGCTCAGGGATTCAAACCAATGACCTTTCAGGTTATTGGCGTAAAGCTCTAACCACGTGGCCTATGACAGAGGAAGACGAAGTGGGAGGAATCTCAGCTTTCAGTCTTGTGACTCAAGAGAATCTGAATTTGTTAGATTGTTCCCCTTTTTCTCGTATGCCTCCTCTCTGTCTCTCTCCCACTCTTTCGCCTTCCTTTTCTGTCTCTCTCTATGTGAACACAAGGTCACAGAGATTAAAATGGAAGGATTGTGAAGGAGGGGGGGGTGTGGTGCTGAGACTGTGTGTGTGTGTGTCCATGTTTGTTTATCAAGGTCTCCTTTGTGTACATCTAAATCACTGTCTTCAGCGGTACTTAATGATGGGAGGAGAATGCACTGAGGAACACTGTCAGAATCACTGTCAGAGGAGAGAGTTTGCCCATGGTTTTGCCTTGCTGGCGAGAGCAAACTGTCTCTAGGCCTCAGCTGCAGCCCATTGCTAAGCTAAGGGGCTCTGGCTTTAACGGTGTGCGTAGCCTGATCGATGTATTGACTTGTAGGCCTCCCAGTTGGGCATTGTGAACATTACTAGACAGTCAGCGCTGCAAGATGTATGGCATGTATTTAAATGTATGTCAATTGTGCAGTGGTTAAACTCCTAACGGAGTTATGCGTCCAGCAAATTTTTCTCCCTCGATCACATGATCGCGTGCACTAAATCCCTTCAGGCTTAGTGGGGAGCCTGAGAGGTCTACCGCTGATCACAAGATCAGGACCCCACGTGGTGCCCACCACAATGCCTGCTTTCACTGGTCCATGAGGCACTAAGCCTTGTGATCCCGATGGGACTGCGGGCTGTGCTGGAAAACCTGTAGCTGTGGCTTTGACTGTAGGTGAGTTGACCTCTGTGACGTACCAAAAGAAGACATTGGAGAGTGTGGAATTCACACATTTGTAACCGCATCCAGACCAAATCAGAGTCGGGCCTGATTTCAATTGGCAATCGATTTACAAAAAAGTGGCCTGCCTTTGCAGGTTATTACGTTGTCATGTATATTAAAAAACGGTTAATTATTGATTCAGTTTTGCATCCTGATATTTCAGGATGTTTTTTTGCTATATCGTCTGACTCAAATTTACCCACAACCCCTCTCCTCATTGCGGTATGAAATAAATAACATAGGATGAAGACTGAGGAAAGGGTAGAGGACCAGCAGAGTTAAACAATGTGGCAGCAACCAACAGCAAAGGAGTTCAACTCTCAGAAGGAAGGGCACTCAAGTGCTGTCTCTATACAGTTGTGCTCATAAGTTTGCATACCCTGGCAGAAATTGTGAAATTTTGGCATTGATGTTGAAAATATGACTGATCATGCAAAAAAACTGTCATTTTTTTAGGGATAGTGATCACCCAAATGGCCCTGATTAAAAGTTTACATACCTATGAATGTTTGGCCTTGTTACAGACACACAAGGTGACATACACAGGTGAAAATGGCAATTAAAGGTGAATTTCCCACACCTGTGGCTTTTTAAATTGCAATTAGTGTCTGTGTGTAAATAGTCAATGAGTTTGTTAGCTCTCATGTAGATGCACTGAGCAGGCTAGGTACTGAGCCATGGGGAGCCGAAAAGAACTGTCAAAAGACCTGCGTAACATGGAAATTGAACTTTATAAAGATGTAAAAGGATATAAAAAGCCAAAACCTTGCAAATGCCAGTCAGTATTGTTCAATCACTTATTAAGAAGTGGAAAATTCGAGGATCTCTTGATACCAAACCAAGGTCAGGTAGTGCAAGAAAGATTTCAGCCAAAACTGCCAGAACAATATTGTTCAGGATACAAAAAAAACCCCATAGGTAACCTCAGGAGAAATACAGGCTGCTCTGGAAAAAGATGGTGTGGTTGTTTCAAGGAGCACAATACGACGATTCTTGAACAAAAATAAGCTGCATGGTCAAGTTGCCAAAAAGAAGCCTTTACTGCACCAATGCCACAAAAAAGCCCAGTTACAATATGCCCGACAACACCTTGACACGCCTCACAGCTTCTGGCACACTGTAATTTGGAGTGACGAGACCAAAATAGAGGTTTATGGTCACAACCATAAGCGCTGTGTTTAGAGAGGGGTCAAAAAGGCCTATAGTGAACAGAATACCATCCCCACTGTGAAGCATGGTGGGGGCTCACTGATGTTTTGGGGGTGTGTGAGCCCTAAAGGCACGGGGAATCTAGTGAAAATTAATGGCAAGATGAATGCAGCATGTTATCAGAAAATACTGGTAGACAATTTGCTTTCTTCTGCATTAAAGCTGCGCATGGGATGCTCTTGGACTTTCCAGCACGACAATGACCCTAAGCACAAGGCCAAGTTGACCCTCCAGTGGTTACAGTAGAAAAAGGTGAAGGTTCTGGAGTGGCCATCACAGTCTCCTGACCTTAATATCATCGAGCCACTCTGGGCAGCTATACCACCTGCAGGAATTCGGGCCTCATAGACAACTATTACAAAAGACTGCACGCTGTCATTAATGCTAAAGGGGGCAATACACAGTATTAAGAACTAAGGGTATGCAGACTTTTGAACAAGGGTCAGTTCATTTTTTTCTTTGTTGCCATGTTTTGTTTTATGATTGTGCCATTCTGTTATGACCTACAGTTGAATGTGAATCCCATAAGAAATAAAAGACGTGTTTTGCCTGCTCGCTCATGTTTTCTTTACAAGTGGTACATATATTACCAATTCTCCAAGGGTATGCAAACTTTTGAGCACAACTGAATAATCACTGGACCCTGTGATGAGATGCTGACAGACACTGCACGTGAGCACTTGAAGCAGCATGCACTTGCTTCATTGCACCTCATGCGTACCTGTGCTTCGATGATGGACAAGCACTGCGGTAGAGCTGAGGGCCCCGTCTATTTGCTTTATCGAAGGCGTCTGCTTGTAGCCTTTGGAGAATGATGGGTTCCAGTTCACCATCAAAGTCGTGTCAAAGGGAGCCCAGGTTAAGGTTGAATGCACATTGAGACGGAGGTCTGTGAACGCTGAGCGGTCAGCTGGTGATGAGCCCGGAGTGCATAGTGCTTCCTGAGAACCAGGGCCGGTCAGCGTGAGCACAGCCAACGACAGTTAGATGTGAAAGATGCACTTTGGAAGAAGGCCGAAAGCCAAAACACTCAGGTTTTCTCTCACACCCTCCCCCTCCATCTCTCTCTATCTCTCCCACTTTCTGGCTCACACACTTTATTTTACACACACTGCAGAAACTGCGTTCTTACTGTACATAGTGTTCTTTTATCCCAATCCAGTTTGGATAATTGCCAGCCACAACCCATCCAATTCCCACCAGTCACTAGACAGATGGGGGTGTGTAACACACACACACATCTTACATTTTACTGTCCTTGTGAGGACCCCAAATATTATTCCATTTAAAAACCATATTTTCCTTACCCACCAAAACAAGAACCTCAACCCAAATTCCACCCGGGAACCACAGTTGTAACTCTGACACATCTGGCACTGATGGAAATTGGCTCATCCTGTTCATCCCTCTAATTATTAGAATCAGTTGTGCTAAATTAGGGTTGGACAGAACCTCCAGGATGGTTGAGTTGGACAGAACCTCCAGGATGGTTGGGTTGGACAACCTCCATGATGGTTGGATTGGACAACCTCCATGATGGTTGGGTTGGACAACCTCCATGATGGTTGGGTTGGAGAACCTCCAGGATGGTTGGGTTGGACAGAACCTCCTGGATGTTTGGGTTGGACAACCTCCATGATGGTTGGGTTGGACAACCTCCATGATGGTTGTGTTGGACAACCTCCATGATGGTTGGGTTGGAGAAACTCCAGGATGGTTGGGTTGGACAGAACCTCCTGGATGGTTGGGTTGGAGAACCTCCAGGATGGTTGGGTTGGACAGAACCTCCAGGATGGTTGGGTTGGACAACCTCCATGATGGTTGGGTTGGAGAACCTCCGGGATGGTTGGGTTGGAGTACCTCCAGGATGGTTGGGTTGGACAGAACCTCCAGGATGGTTGGGTTGGACAACCTCCATGATGGTTGGGTTGGAGAACCTCCGGGATGGTTGGGTTAGACAGAACCTCCTGGATGGTTGTGTTGGAGAACCTCCATGATGTTTGGGTTGGAGAACCTCCAGGATGGTTGGGTTGGACAGAACCTCCTGGATGGTTGGGTTGGACAGCTCTGCACTTCTTTCTCTTGCTCTTTCGCTCACTCTGCCTCTTTATTTAACACACTCATACACTATACTGCTGGCACAATTATTAGGCAAGTGAGTATTCTGATCGTATTATTATTTCTATGCAAATTTTCCAACTCCAAACCATATAAACTTGAATGCTCATTGGATTGAATCATTTTCAGGTGATATGTATTTGTGTAATGAGGGAGGGTGTGGCAACAGTGAATAACACCTTATATCAAGGTGGGCATAATTATTAAGCAGCTTCATGACCTCAGGTAAAATGGGCCAAAAAAGAGATTTAACAGAAGGGTGGCTATATCAGTCACTGAATATTTTTGAAAGGCCAGAAATTTTATTTAATTTTCATTTTGTGTTACATATTTGTTGCATTTACTCTAAAAATTGAGAATAAACAGGTGAGTAGGAGAAATTATTTTTGTAATTTTGTAGTTGCCTAATAATTGTGCACACTTATGTATTCCCCTGAGAAAGATCAAAACTCATTATTCCTTTGTTAAACATTCAGGTTTGAGGTTCAATGATATTTTGGATTGACTGAGAGCTTTGTGTTTGTTCAACACAAAGCTCTCAGTGAATCTGGAGGAATGAAATGAATCTGGAGGAATACAATTTGCCTTATAATTGTGTATGCGGTGTATATTCTCCCTCATTGCCTCTCTCACTCTTTCTCATGCTCACTCGCTCTCTCTCGTTTCACTCCGCCTCTGTCTCTTTTTCTCTCAAACACACATCCCCACACACAGTGTTGTCAGATGAAGAGACCAGCTGTTAACTCCACAGGCCTTTCCAGGACATCCTACCTCTGGATGGGGTTGTCTGTGTGGCAGGGAAGTTATTTCACACAATTACACTAAATACACATAGACACACATTTTACACACACTATACACACACAGATTTTACACATACACATTATTCGCACGCACACAGATTTCACACACACAAAATTTACACAAACACACACCAAGCACAGCAGATACAGATGTTAACCCTGATCGCATTTCAGGTCGTTATCAAGCAAACAAACACCATTTGCCAGACCTGGTTGAAAGCTGTTCAGACCTATTCCGCTAAAAGGGGCATGTTTCTAATATCTGTGAATTAAATGAGTAGACGGTTCTAATGCAGCTGTAATGCTTGGTGATTTTGTCATGTAAGTTTCTGGTCTTGGGTGGCGAGAGCTCAACAGGAGCCCAGTTTTGACTCTGTCATCTGATCTGACATTAGGATGTTGCATCATCTATGCTGCTGTCTCATTGGATCTTGTGTAGAAGCGGGACCGCCAAACTGTAGGTTTTGGGTTTGCATTCAGGTCACGCGCAGCTTTATCCCAAAGCATCCCTTTGCATCATTGATGGGGGGTTGTGACGACGTGGCAACGTTTTGTCTTCTCCTGTTAACACATTATTATGACTAGATTTGCCAAAACCTTGTATATCTCTCAGAATCCTCCGCTGTAGTATATACCAGAGGTCCTGGTTGAAGGATTCTGAAATACCTGCTTCTTTCCTCTCGATTCCTGGAATCAATCTGGAGTTTGGGGAAAAGTACTGGCATTTTGAAGACATTGCAGTTACTATTAATTATTTACATTGGATGTAAGAAGTCCGAGGTCATCCTAAGGTCTAAGCTGATGCCTTCCGTGCTCATGTACTGCTGCAGCGTGGGTTCAAATCCGGCCAACTTCTCTCTCAGCAAAAACTTGTTCTTATATTTCCTGTGAAATAAAGCATTGTTATGTCTGAGTTATTGAGGTGCTCTCTTTGCTTGACAAGGCCACGCAATACACAGTTAAATTTAAGTAACACCAGAACTAGTCGCAACTGAGCTGCCACCATTTTAAAGGGGACTACTTGAAGTGGAGTATCGAAACACAAAAGTGGACCCTTACCAGGGTTCACGTGCACTTCCGGAAAAGGTTAAAACACTTTTTTGGAGTTTGGGACTGTGTTTGGTGCGTGGGATACCTTCCGTGTTAGTGCCATTTCCTCTTGCTAATGCTTCCAATCACTAGACGTGCTTTAAATCAGGTCTAGCACAGAATTACAACACGTCTTCTGGAATATGTTAAGGTTTGACTTTGACTTGTGGACCTGTGGCCTGCTTAACCCAGTTTGCCGGGCATCAATGTGTCCTGTTACCCTGCCCTCCAGCTAACTAGAGGCAGACGTTACCAGAGATTGCAAAGAGATTAAGCCAGTATTCCAATTAAGTTAATCCCTGAATTGGCTCTCTGGTTATTGCCATAAAATCTATGACCATTCAAGCAACGTACTGTATTGGATTTATTTATTCATAGACATTTTGCCTACTTTCTCTACTATTATTTAGAGAGTGGTTGGGTGAGCATGGAATTCTGATAAAATTGATAATTTTACTGCCCCAGACTTGTAATCTGCTCACACATTCGCTGCTCCATATCTCACTCCTTCTCTATCTCCTCCTGTTTAATCAGTCTAAACAAAGTGTTTACATTTTTTGTGACCCCCCCTTCACCATCCCAGGAAAACCTCCTGTTAACGGGTCCTTATCGTCACTCAGTATGGGATTTAAAGCACTTCCATTTCTAGACATGCGCAGAAACCACCTTTTACACGCATGAAGTTTCTATAACTATTATTTTTTTTTAAACCCTTAATTTGGGATTAAAGAACCTACTTGCGTCTTTTAAGGTAAGTCCTGGATCTCGTTCTTTGGGGTTTCAATTTAAACCCCCTCAACAGATATCAGGCTGTATGCTCTTTTAATTGTTCCACTACACAGGTTCTGTGTTTTTAGCCTTTCAGTTGTAACATCGTACAATGGCAGATTTGCACAGGATGCAAAACGCGATTTGAGTTCCACCTGCGCCGATTCATCACCATGTGCTTTAAATCTCTCTTCCACCCTCCAGCTCTTCTCCATTGTGATCTTCGGCTGCATAGCCAACGAGGGCTACGTGAACCGGCCCAACGAGACCGAGGAGTTCTGCATCTTCAACAGGAACCAAAACGCCTGTAACTATGCAGTTGGGATGGGCACCCTGGCCTTCCTCAGCTGCGCTGCCTTCCTGGCCCTTGATGTCTATTTCCCCCAGATCAGCAGTGTCAAAGACCGCAAGAAGGCCGTGCTCGCCGACATAGGAGTGTCTGGTAATTCCCCTCCCCACCCCCCACCCGTTGAAGGTATAGATCTAGGTACAGCTTTTCCTCCCACACGCCTAATCGTAATCGTTAGTGGGGGGAGGGTGCCAAACTGACCACAGATCAGTGATCAGAAACAGCCCCTTAGACAGGAAGGATGTTGAGGCTTGTTGGTGTGACTTTGCAACGTTGGTCAACGGCGAGCGCTGGGGTTATTTTAGTGGGAGATTTGTAATGGAGTTCAGAGGGCCGGCCAAAGCAGCTCACTAGATGGAGCGTGGACCTTGTAACACCAGGGGTGTGGGCGTCCGTGGGAACCCAACACAACACAGTCCGGAGATCTATGAGAAAATCTATGCACTCACTTTGCATTGGTTCTTAGCAAACGTAAACAAGTGTTTGTCGGCACTCAAGGTTTCTCCGGGTGCCGTGTGTGTAGACCTGGTTCAGGAGTGTGGTGGTGGATGTGGTCTCCGTTTTCTCCGTTTTCACTGATCAGTGCCTCCTCACAATCCCAATTTTCCTGGATGCAATCAACAAGGGTTTCCCTGCATTACTGCTCTTGTATGGTTACAGATCGGTGGTTACGTTGAGGACAGAGTGCGTTTTAATAATGCTGGATCAGAGCCATTGGAGTTTCAGTCACAGCTCAGGGATGCTGGCAGACATGAGGGCTGTTGTAACCATTTTGTATGGCCACTGGTGCCCCCCTCTGGTCAGCGGAGGTTTTGCTGATATACTCTGCGTGATCTTTGAGGCCCTGCGTCCATAACTTTGTTGCTACTGAGCGAGCAGACATTATCTGTCTTGTACACCATCTATATTTGTATAATTTCAACTCAGTGTATTTATTTTTAAAGCCCACCTCCACCCACCTCACGCAGACACACACCTGCAAACAAACCCAAACCTATCATTGACAGTAGGCATCCTGACTCACAACCTGGGACAAATATATTGGCCTGTGAATCAGTGGTATGCCAGACTCAAGGGGGAACATACGTCTGCATAAATAAGCCTGTACCTTAGTTCCCTCTGCCATCGCAGGCCTGCAGAGCAGTGTTCCTGCATATTTAATTATTTTCATTGTCTTTATTTATTTTCTTCTTTATTCATCACACTGAACGTTTATATGATGTGGCCAGATGTACGGCTGTGCCTGTCTTAGGTTGTCTCAGTTTCAAAGGTGGGTTCTTACCCGTCTTTGGCTAACCAGCCCTCTTCACTGGCCACATTCTGGGGCCCATATATAGGGACTGCAGGAGTATATCAGACAAAATGTTATGGAAGTCAGCAAATGTTATGTTGGGTTTGTACACAGACAATATTAGTTGCTTTACCTGAGTAACACGCTGTGTAACAGCAAATCCCCAACCATAGTTTTTTTGTTCTCCACAGGAGTAGATCAGCCATGAGTGAGCACAGATTATACATCTGCAAACCATTTATATTAGCATCATTTCAACTCCTACTTTACCTACACTGAACAAAATTATAAACGCAACACTTTTGTTTTTGCCCCCATTTATCATGAGCTGAACTCAAAGATCTAAGACTTTGTCTATGTACACAAAAGGCCTATTTCTCTCAAATTTTGTTCACAGATCTGTCTAAATCTGTGTTAGTGAGCACTTCTCCTTTGCCGAGATAATCCATCCACCTCACCGGTGTGGCATATCAAGATGCTGATCAGACAGCATGAGTATTGCACAGGTGTGCCTTAGGCTGGCCACAATAAAAGGCCACTCTAAAATGTGCAGTTTCACTGTATTGGGGGGGTCCGGGGGGGCCCGAAAACCAGTCAGTATCTGGCGTGACCACTATTTGCCCCACGCAGTGCAACACATCACCTTCGCATAGAGTTGATCAGGTTGTTGATTGTGGCCTGTGGAATGTTGGTCCACTCCTCTTCAATGGCTGTGCGAAGTTGCTGGATATTGGCAGGACCTGGATCCCATGTCACCCATTGAGCATCCCAAACATGCTCAATGGGTGACATGTCCGGTGAGTATGCTGGCCATGCAAGAACTGGGATGTTTTCAGCTTCCAGGAATTGTGTACAGATCCTTGCAACATGGGGCCGTGCATTATCATGCTGCAACATGAGGTGATGGTCGTGGATGAATGGCACAACAGTGGGCCTCAGGATCTCGTCACGGTATCTCTGTGCATTCAAAATGCCATCAGTAAAATGCACCTGTGTTCGTTGTCCATAACACACGCCTGCCCATACCATAACCCCACCGCCACCATGGGCCACTCAATCCACAACATTGACATCAGCAAACCGCTCACACGCACAATGCCATACACGCTGTCTGCCATCTGCCCTGTACAGTGAAAACCGGGATTCATCCGTGAAGAGAACACCTCTCCAAAGTGCCAGACGCCATAGAATGTGAGCATTTGACCACTCAAGTCGGTTACAACGACGAACTGCAGTCAGGTCGAGACCCTGATGAGGATGACGAGCATGCAGATGAGCTTCCCTGAGACGGTTCCTGACAATTTGTGCAGAAATTCTTTGGTTATGCAAACCGATTGTTGCAGCAGCTGTCCGGGTGGCTGGTCTCAGACGATCTTGGAGGTTAAGATGCTGGATGTGGAGGTCCTGGGCTGGTGTGGTTACACGTGGTCTGCGGTTCTGAGGCCAGTTGGATGTACTGCCAAATTCTCTGAAATGCCTTTGGAGACGGCTTTTGGTAGAAAAATGAGCATTCAATTAATGGGCAACAGCTCTGGTGGACATTCCTGCAGTCAGCATGCCAATTGCACTCTCCCTCAAAACTTGTGGCATTGTGCTGTGTGATGGAACTGCACGTTTTCGAGTGGCCTTTTATTGTGGCCAGCCTAAGGCACACCTGTGCAATACTCATGCTGTCTGATCAGCATCTTGATGTGCCACACCTGTGAGGTGGATGGATTATCTCGGCAAAGGAGAAATGCTCACTAACACAGATTTAGACAGATTTGTGAACATTATTTGAGAGAACTAGGCCTTTTGTGTACATAGAGAAAGTCTTAGATCTTTGAGTTCAGCTCATGATAAATGGAGGCAAAAACAAGTGTTGCGTTTATAATTTTGTTCAGTGTATGTACATAGGTATGATGTATATATACAGCTCTGGAAAAAATTAAGAGACCATTCCACCTTTTTCTTTCCTTTCCAAAAAACTTGTAAAAAGGAAGATTTTGAGTGAGGAACAGAAGCATTCAATTTGCAGTGGTCTCTTAATTTTAACTCTTCTGTTCCTCACTCAAAACCTTCCTTTTCGACTTTTTTGGAAAGGAAAGAAAAAGGTGCATTAGACTCTTAATTTTTTCCGGAGCTGTATATAAATATATATGATGTGACCAGATTCACGGTTGTCCCGGTTTCAAAAGCCACATGTCTGTGGCTAACCAGCCCTGTTCACTGGCCACATTCAGAGCCCTGTATAGGAGACTGCAGGAGGAGGGACCAATTCAACATGTTGTATAAGCTAACAACAGGCACTATGTTTCACCCGTGAATCCTTAGGGAGACCACTTCCACAGTGTTGTGTCATTTGATGTAAACTCCTCCTATACTTGACCTCCAGTGACCCCGGACCACAACGCTACAGGCAGCACCATCCATATGTATACACACATACCTAAGCTCACTTACGCTTACACGCCCAGGTGACATACATACACGTATCCAGATTTATATTCACACACACACGCGCGCGCACACTTATAATGTTTTTTGCTGTGTTATTACATTTTACTTTTACACATGAATTGCGTCCTATAAGTCGCTGTGAGTACAGCCTGCTAAATGTCTGAATCGTAAAAATGTTTAGACATTTGTAATGTTATTTTACTAAGCATGGTGTTGACACATGTCTTATTCTTTCCACACATGATGTTAATGGTCTATATTGGTAACTCTCTCTTTTTTCTTCCCTCGTTCCCATAGCATTCTGGTCGTTTGTGTGGTTTGTGGGCTTCTGCTTCCTGGCCAACCAGTGGCAGGTTGCCAAGCTGGTCGACAACCCCCTGAAGGACGGCGCGGATGCGGCACGGGCCGCCATCACCTTCGCCTTCTTCTCCATATTCACATGGGTGTGTACAGCTGTCCGTTTAATCATCCGCTCTGTCTGGCCTCATGGCCCCTTGTACACCTACATGTTCCGGTTATATAACGCTGCATGTATTCACATAAAACCTTTCCAGTCACTGCCCTTTTAATAAAATGGGTAATCTATATTATGCCTTTGCTGTCATCTTATAGGCTCTCCTCCTGGTCCGTCAGATGTCGGGCCTTAACATTCTAACATCTGTCTTCTTGTAGGCTCTCCTCCTGGTCCGTCAGATGTCGGGCCTTAACATTCTAACATCTGTCTTCTTGTACGCTCTTCTTCTGGTCTGTCAGATGTCGGGCCTTAACATTCTAACATCTGTCTTCTTGTACGCTCTCCTTCTGGTCTGTCAGATGTCGGGCCTTAACATTCTAACATCTGTCTTCTTGTAGGCTCTCCTCCTGGTCCGTCAGATGTCGGGCCTTAACATTCTAACATCTGTCTTCTTGTAGGCTCTCCTCCTGGTTCGTCAGATGTCGGGCCTTAACATTCAGACATCTGTCTTCTTGTAGGCTCTCCTCCTGGTCCGTCAGATGTCGGGCCTTAACATTCAGACATCTGTCTTCTTGTAGGCTCTCCTTCCTGGTCCGTCAGATGTCGGGCCTTAACATTCAGACATCTGTCTTCTTGTAGGCTCTCCTCCTGGTCTGTCAGATGTCGGGCTTTAACATTCTAATATATGTCTACCCTGTCAGTCCTAAGCCAACCTCTGTTTAACATACCGCTTATTTTCAATTCTATAACAGAGTCTTATGTGTTCTGTTCTACAGTTTTCTAACCTGGACCTAGACTGTCTCTCCTTATTTCATCTTCACCCCCAAGTCTGTTTAGTTTCCTGTCTCATCCTTAAATCAAGTAAACTTTTTGTCTATGCTATATTATAATCAAGAAAACTTTTTGTCTGTGCTATATTATTCAACTATACAAAAATGTCTGTTTCTGCTGGATATGAACTATGTTTCTCCTTCTTCCATCTATAATATCTGATATTTGCTTCCGATGTCCCAGCCTAGAAAAGCTTTGCAGTTTTTTTTATGATACATAGATTTATGGAATGACGATAGGGTCATCCTCACCACATTTTCCATCCCATACCTGTCCATTGACCTTTCCATTGGCCTGTCCATTTGTTTAGGGTGCGCTGACCCTGTTTTCCGTGGAGAGGCTAAAGAGGGTGTCGTTTGAAGAAGAGTACAACAAACTTTTCACACCACAGACCACACCACCTCTTGCCTAATTCTAGACATCCTGACCCTCATTGCCCACGTCATTTCCCTCCCACGAGTCTCTTGTCCAGGCTGCTGGAATGATGTCTTCCTTAGGCAAACCACAGTGAAGTAGTTTCTTCTGTGCTTCATGGGACTGCTTAGTGTTTACTGCTAGGGCATGTGTGCCGGAGTCAGATTGTTTCTGATTTCTGCCGCCAATCTAAAGTGCCTTGATTAGGTCATTGTCAAAAATGTGTATTTTGTGTATTTGAAACAGTGTTACTGATGATTCATCCACAAAGGTTTTTAAGTTGTGTGTTCTTTTTGTCCATAGTAATCCGACATTTTGTCTGTGCTTACTTAACCTTTGCCCATTGTCTGAATTCATTTTTACGTAAAGTGTTCTTTTGTTCATGAAATTTAGATTTTCTGGTAACAGTTTAATTTGATTTTACATCTACTGAGCCATTTTGTGTGGTAACTCTTTATCAATTCAGGAATTTATTAGAAAGTGTTAAAGTAAAATGACATGGGTTCGAAACAATTAGAGCCAAACCTAGTTTGATAGGATGTTTTTAGATGTATAGTTATTGTGAAATGTTCACATTGTATTTCAATGCCAAATACTTATTTCTTACCTAATTTCACTCAGTGCTCTAAGTATCTTGTCACTAAGTATTCGTGTGCTTTCTACTGTGTTCTACCCACTGGCTGATCTATTAACATGGTTTGACTACATATCTCTGGAGTTAAATTCTACCTTTGAATCCACATCCCATAACTAATATTTCTTTATACTATCAAATAGGCTGTATACCTAATACACCAATCAGCCATAACATTATGACCACCTGCCTAATATTGTGTAGGTCCCACTTTTGCCGCCAAAACAGCCCTGACCCGTCGAGGCAAGGACTCAACTAGACCTCTGAAGGTGTGCTGTGGTATCTGGCACCAAGACGTTAGCAGCAGATCCTGTACAGTAAGTTGCGAGGTGGGGCCTCCATGGATCGGACTTGTTTGTCCAGAATATCCCACAGATGCTCGATCGGATTGAGATCTGGGGAATTTAGAGGCCAAGTCAACACCTTGAACTTGTTGTGTTCCTCAAACCATTCCTGAATCATTTTTGCTTTGTGGCAGGGTGCATAATCCTGCTGAAAGAGGCCAATGCCATCATGGAATACCGTTGCCATGAAAGGGTGCACATGGTCTGCAACAATGCTTAGGTAGTTGGTACGTGTCAAAGTAACATCCACATGAATGGCAGGACCCAAGGTTTCCCAGCAGAACATTGCCCAAAGCCTCACACTGCCTCCGCCGGCTTGGCTTCTTCCCATAGTGCATCCTGGTGCCATGTGTTCTCCAGGTTAGCAACACACACGCACCTGGCCATCCACGTGATGTAAAAGAAAACATGATTCATCAGACCAGGCCACCTTCTTCCATTTCTCCGTGGTCCAGTTCTGATGCTCACGTGCCCATTTGTAGGCGCTTTCGGCAGTGGACAGGGGTCACAGCTCAATATGCAACAAACTGCGATGCACTGTGTGTTCTGACACCTTTCTATCAGTACCAGCATTAACCTTTTCAGCAATTTGACCTACAGTAGCTTGTCTGATGGATCGGCCCACACGGGCCAACCTTCGCTCCCCCCATACATCAATGAGCCTTGGCCGCCCATGACCCTGTCGCCGGTTCACTGCTTTTCTTTCCTTGGACCACTTTTTATAGGTACTGACCACTGCAAACCGGGAACACCCCACAGGGGCTACAGTTTTGGAGATACTCTGACACAGTCGTCTAGCCATCACAATTTGGCCCTTGTCAAAGTCGCTCAGATCCTTACGCTTGCCAATTTTTCCTGCTTCAACATATCAACTTTAAGGACAGAAGGTTCACTTGCTGTCTAATACATCCCACCCACCAACAGGTGCCACGATTACGAGACTATCAGTGTTATTCACTTCACCTGTCAGTGGTCATAATGTTATGGCTGATCGGTATATATATATATATACTAACTACTAACCTATACACTATCTATCTAATATAGATTTATAGTACCCTATACATTATCTACTGTACCTAATTTCTGTTTATGCTATACAGTATGCTATCTATCAAACCGATTTATCTACCTAATATAGATTTATACTACCCTATGCTATCTACCTAATATAGATTTATACTACCCAATACGCTATCTGCCTAATATAGATTTATATTTCCTAATACGCGATCTACTAGCTACTACAGTTTATTCACACGTATTCAATGTCCAGTCAGTTGAAACCACTAGATAAAGCTTTGTCTTTTCATATTTTGTTCCTGGCCACATTTATTTTATTTTTATAACTTTGTGCTAGCCAGGTTAAATATGTTTTGATTTCTGTATTGCTTTGTATATGACATGTTGAAGATTTCTGTATTATTTATGATGAATCGGTGTTGTTGTATAAATAACTGAAGACAAATAAAAGACAGTGCCTGATAGGATGAAAGTTTAGTCACCCCCTCACTGACTGTAATCTGTCTTTACGCTTAAAGCCGACTAACAGGCTTAATTCTCTGTCACTAATCAAACTAATTTTCTTTCTTCCTTCTTCATCTCCCTTCCTCGTTTTATTTTTGTGCCCCCCCCCAAATCACCTGACTTCCATTCATTATCCTAACCTTATTTAATTCCTCTTCAATCACTGGTCCAAACCCTATGCCTACACCTTCCCTGTCCCCCCACCCTGTCCCTCACCCTGTTCCCCACCCGGTCACCTCACCCTGTTCCATACCCTGTCTCCTCACCCTATCCCCCCCACCCTGTCCCTCACCCTGTTCCCCACCCGGTCTCCTCACCCTGTTCCATACCCTGTC